>JAOXNN020000022.1:115247-139524 GCA_028571205.2 Hydropsyche betteni
TCATGTTCTTTACGTCGATGAAGATGCCCTTTAGGTTTTGCGGAAAATCTTATATTTCATGTTTTTCTCGACAAAGAAACGAAAATTTATAAAATATCTTTTGAGTGCAATAAATCTTAAGTATTCCGTTTTGCAGTGGTGTACACCGATATATAAAATATATAATAATCCGGCTCGATATCTAAACTCGCAAAAAGCGCTGTAGCGGCAACTCTGACGCGACGGCGTTACACTCACACATTCATAAATATGAATACAAACACGTTCACAGTGTCGTATTAGTAAATCTTGCCATACAATTAATATAACCCATTAAAGCCCCTATACCTACATTCAATAAGATTCATTTCGACACACCACCAATCAAACCGTAGCCCCACATTTGCACCGATTCAGCACTAGAGCGGCCACTAAACGAAACCACCAAATCAGTCGGTGTTTGTCGTTTGGTGCGTTTGGATGTGTCGCGCACATCTCCGTGAACAGTGTTTTCGCATGTGACAGAGGGGCGCACGCCCCGGCCCTCTAATGCCTCCGATATACCTCGGCGCGTCGTTTTATAATTACACACAGTGCAACTGCGAAACCCTCACCGCCTGAAGCCATGGTGGCCCTTTCCACAGATACCGGGGGTGAGTTTATCCTTGCGAAACTCGTTCAATTATCCTCGAATCTGTAATTGAAACCATAAATCAATCGCGTATTATCATCAAACGAATAAAAAACGGGAACGTGTCCCGGACAGACGGCGAGCTCAGGAGGCATGCGCCCGCTTTTTCGCGCACACCCACTCTCACGCGACCCCCGCTCGAAAAGGGCTCGTCAAAATGGCACATCCTATCCCTGAAACGTCCAGAACCCCCTGACTGTCGATAAATTATATCGTTTCAGTCATAAAAACTGAAAAATCTTCGAAAATCGAACGGTGCGAATTTCCAGTATACGCCCCTTCGCGTGCGTCCCCCACCCCCCTCCCCGTTGCGGACCTCACCTGTCAAAAATCGACCGTTTATTTTAATTGTTTTAAAATTATTAAAATAGTCAACTTTTTAATGAACGACCCAATCAGCTGTCGTATCAGGAAGTGATTTTATAGTTGGAAATTATACGGTTTCCTCGAATTGAATCATCGATTGCTATGTAGAACATTGTTAAGTTATTTTATTGTTTTTGTTGGAAATTTTTGATTTTTTATTGTTGTCGCGCGAGAAAAACAAATACGGGTGTGCGTATCGATCGATAGAACATAAGACGTTTTCGTGAGTAGGTACGAACAATATATTCGAACGTCGAGGGAAATTCATGAATGAAAAAGTGTCAGCGATCGCAAACTATCGATCGTTGAATACACATGAGTCTATTCAGCGTATAATTGCAGTGATTCATAAGATTGAAATGAATCATGAGTGTTAATCCGCGTGTTGAGATGCAATTTCGATCCATACTTTTATAACAGTGCTGCCATCATCGTTGTTTAATTGTACAAATAAAATGGTGAACGTTAATCTAACAATTTAGCTTGATCGATACGAACTTTTTCAAATATACCTTTGATAGGATCGATTTATATTATTACAAAATACAAATGACCGATATATTTCCACAAAGGCAGATGTTATTTTTTTATAAAGGTGGGCCTATTCAGTCGTCAGGTGCATTTTGCAAAAGGTATACTCAAATAAATAAAGGATTCTGCGAGCAAACCAGATCTTATAGGGTTGCCAGCTGTCGTTTTTTCCTTTGCACCTGTCACCAGATGTTGCCTCGTTTATACACTGCAAAAACATTTCGATATCAGATCGTATATTCTTCGAAAACTATTGCACTATTATACAAAACGACCTTAAATCAGCGTTGTACAAAAAAAAAGCGAAAACTTTCGAATATTCTCATGAGTCATTCCGATTGCCGAACTCGCAAGAGCTAAAAACCTATAATTCACGTCGTAAACTTTACGACGTTACGTGTTCATTCACGGTTAATCGATCAGGTTTATTGTGTCAAAGAATTTCATGAGAAATCGAGCCGTTTGATTATCCGGGCTGTGCTACTAAATTGAAATGCGATATTGGCTTTGAACGGAAATTGTTTCGTGTTGTCGTTGGATGTGATTTTTTTTCGTTTTGTGGTTTGAAAAATTGTATTTGGATTTGTGCGTTCGAGTATGAAGTGTGTGAGGTCATATTTTTGTATGATCAGAGTGGTTTTATGGGAGAGTAATAAAATGGAAATGATCTCGTGTGTAGATGATATATAGATGTATAAAATATATACGAATGAAATTATAATAATTGTATAATTTTTTTAATATTTGATTAAAAAATGGAAATTAAAAAGTATCGAAATATTCTTATAGTAAACGACGAATGGTGAAGATTTAATGTTTCAAAATTATTAATACTAAACAAAATTTTAGTTTGTCACCCCTGAAAACGAGGGTGTGTACCCCGTACGAAAAAAACCGGTTTAATAGTAAATGCGTATGTTTGAAAAACGCCCGCGAAATTTATATGACGGGAAAATTATCAAAATTGCCTCCATTAGGCCGATTGTTTTTTTTCGTTGCGTTTTTCTCAACACAAACTCGATTAAATGTTGCGCAATCGTAAAACAGTAATTTTCCATACAGTTTAAATATTTAAAATAAAGAATTGACCGCGTTTTTATCGCTGCAGTGGTCCCGCGCATTATCGCAGGAAGCGAGTTTCCTTTTTATACACATTTTGATTATAAATAATTTTTCGCATGTCGAAATGACTATATAACGAAAATCGCACATGACACAATACATATTCAATTTTTTCCAATTAAATTTCTGCATTAAACGGAACTTTATAAGTTTTCAATTAGACGAAAAAGAATTTTGCATATTGCCAGTCGATTTAACATCTCTGAAAGTTTACCGTTGCTAGGCGTTTCCTAAATTTCGTACGTGAAATTTTCCGTTCATATCATTCACATACGATGCAATTTTTATTTAAACATCATTATTGAATCATCGAAAAATCTCGATCCACTCACTAAATCAACACTCGTTCGAACGTCCACACGATATTCAATCTACATCGCAGATTTTCTTTGAAAATACGCCGTTTCCCGTCCGAAAAAAAATTAATTCGACATGAATTTTTGAAAACATAATTCTGCGACGAGTTTGTCGTCACTTGAATTAATTCGCGTCGGAAGGCTCACCTGCGGAATAATTAAACAGAACGGTGTGACCCATTTCTGACGCCGTTTTGACCCGCTATGCACGACTTACGTATTATTCGCGAATTAATTCGAATAAAATATATAGCTCAGATTGATGTTCGACGTTGTTTTGATACGACGGCGACAAATGGGTTTTTTTAATTGCTTCCACTCCGCGGTTGGGTACTTGTTGTTGGAGCGCGACTATGACGCACGTTGCTCTTCATTAGGGGATGGGGTGGCGGTTTTTCGGTTGTTTTATGTAATTTTTTCATGTGAAATTTCAGTATTTGAAATCATGCGGGTATTCGAGAATATGACCCATCGAAAAAATGAACGTTCATTAAACGCAAAGCGCCAAATTCGCGTATTGGACGCAGATGTGTTTAAAAATATACATTTTTTGTCGTATCTTAAGAGCACGGTCGGTTGCGCTTTTGCCTATTGAAATATTCGAAAAAACCAAGTTTCCAAGAAAATTCTAGTGAAAAGCGGAGCTTTTGTGTTGAGATCTCGAGATATTTCACGTCTCCATTTTTCAAATCGGAATTTCGCTCTCCTCCGAAGAATGGGCCTCCTTCGTCCACTTTCTTTACGATGTAATAAATGCGATAATTGATATAAATTGCCTCCCGAATCTCTTAAATTGTTCGCGTTCCGAATTCGTCGATTGTGTCTGAATAAATGACGTGGTTGAATGAGGGTTTCGTGTGTTCAAATTGTCAACGCCTAAATTTCGACACGTCCTTCCGTTCACTAATTCCATGTGTAAATTTGTACGGTTTGAAACTTGGATTATATGTGAGCTTTTAATCTGCGGGGTTATTGAAATAGAATTTTGGATCTTAAAGTGAAATTTGTTCTTCTGTAATGCCATTTGAGAAGTTCGATTTTGTCAATTTCAGTTCATTGTTATTATCAATATTATTTGTGAATCATATGTAGTTCGTAATTTATTATTCAAGACATCTTCAATATTTTTTATGTGTTGCAAACTAATACATTCCACAAATCTTTTTGATCTCATATATTCAATCTTTTCTATTTTTTTTTACAATCTCTTATATACCATTTTATCATTCATTCGTCTTATTATATGGTCAATTTATTATCATTTCAATGCTTTTACTCAGTATACAATACAATGTCGTATTTTTTACATGTATTTCTTTTCTATCTATTCTGTTTATTCTCAACTTGCACATAACTTACTATCACTTCTTTACCATCACATAACGTTCGCTGCGAAGCGAAGCTTTCATATCATCGAAAGTTCAAGCAATTTATTATGATAAAACCCAACTTTCAAGGATTATATTAAAACCATTCTTTAACAAAAGTTTAATATAACGTAAAAAAATCATACGAAACCAAAAATGAGCCCAAACAATAAGCTCCCATAAGGAATAAAACCACACAATATATTCCGAGATCGCACACTTTCCCAGAAAACGAAAGCACATCCGACACAACAGAGTCGCCACTCACAAAGCGAAAAGGACCACAACGTGTGAATCATCAGGAGGGAGGAAGTCGTTTGTAAATTCTTGATGATTTTATTTGAGGCCCATCCTCGTAGACGTGCTCGGCGCCCGCGGACGTGTGCTGAATTTTAATAATGCACAATCCTTGTCTATCCAATATTTTGTGCACCGTTCGTGCCCGAAGTGTCGGCGATGTTAAATTTCGATGTCCAATTATAATGCCCGGAGCCGGCCCTGACGATGGCGGCGATAATGCACGAGGAAGTGAAGTGGGTTTTGTCGATGAATGTGCACTATTTTGTGGTGCTCTTCGAGTGCATGTGTCGGTGGGATGTGTCGTGTGTGTGTTTTTGGTGGTTTCTTTTAGGCTACCATTTGAACGGTCAGAATTTAAATACGATTTTGGTCAGAATTTTTGTCCCATTTATCAGAATTTATAAAAAAAAAAAACGGAATAAATATTGAATGGTTAGAATTTAAACTGGGTTTGTCAGAATTTATATTAAATGGTCAAAATAATATTAAGAATCTTAACCTAACCTATTCTGATTGTTTCGTTATTAAATTCTGACCATTTATAATTTTATTATGACAATTCATCTTCTTATTCTGAACGTTTTTGATTAAAATTCTGACCAAAACATGATTAAAATTCTGACCATTTTTTTCTAACTAATTTTTTGCCTTTCTTTTATGGGTGTTTGATGATTTTTGTCTTCGGAAGGGTTTTTTCGTTTGAAATTGTATCGTGGTTTGAATGATTTGCGTGTTGTCGAGAGTTTAGTGTTGTTGAATGTGTCAGTTTCTAATGATCGCTTAAGTCAAGTGAAAAATTTGAGTGATAAGTAGATGGATATAATAGCTGAAAAAAAAAATACAATTTTTACAATTTGAAACGCTTGAAAGTCATTTTCCTTTCGTCGGTACGTGATGGATTCAAGTGATAAGAAAAAGTACTACAACTTTTGACGAAATATAAAAAGATCTTGTTCTTCAATTGACTTCATACAAGCTACATATGACGTTATAAACTTTAATCATTGTAAATATATGTTAAACATATTTATATAGAGATATATAATACTAACAAGAATACGAGAAATTCGTGCGAAATTTCGAACTTCGATAGATAACATTGACAATTCAAAACAAACAAAATACAACCACACAACATTTCAACAAATTACGCCGATATATATCGAAAAAATAAACGCGGCAAAATCAAAAGCGATATTCGTATATTTTCACGCCGTGACCGAACACACTATTTACTAGCATAATAATAACCCAATCTGTGCGAATCTGTTTACACGCAAACTTCACCGAATACGTGAAAAATGGCGATATTTGTACAAAGCCCATTCACTTATTTCATATGAACCTTTAGGCCTCGGTATATTATTTTTATTACGACTCTCGACTGAACCGCTATAAAGCCTAAAGAGCCCAATAAAAACTGACGAATCCCCGGCTATTTTCGAAACACTCGAAATTTACTTACACTTCAAACTACATTTCCACACATGGCGGAATAAAAACACTCCGCTCGAACCTTCCGGGGCACAAAACCCATTCTCGGAAAGCCACTGGCCTCTGTTTATCGATTCGTCTGATGATATCCTCGAGCAGGTGGACGCCCACTCCTTATTATCCTCGCGATCCTGAAGGGCGTGTCACGCATCGGAGCTTTTATATTATATAATATATATGAATCTTGTATATTTCGATCGGTTCGTGTTGTGAAAGTGTCAGTTTTCTATGAAATGTGCGCTGTTAACTCGTGTAATTCGGTGATAGTGGTTCAGTGTTTGAATGTTTACGCGCGGATTTCGAATTTGGGATCATTATTAAATATTTGGTAATATTAGGTTTGAGACAAATGATTTTTTTTCTTAACCCATAGGTTCCTTAGGTTCCTAACCCATAGGTGTTAAGTAAGATTTCTAACCTAACCTAACCCCTAGGGATTAGATTAAGTTAGGTTAAGAAGTAAAATTCAGTTCAGTTTCAAACCCAGTATCACCGAATATTTTTTTCATATGATTGGATTCATATAATTTTGACAAAAAATTTTTTTTCAAAAATCTTGATACTAAAACTATAAAAGATGATGAACTTTAATGATTAATAAAGTAATATGTAAAAGTATTTTATCATTTGAATACGTATAATATAATCGAACAAACAACTGTAAATACGATAAACGTTTAGAATTCGATATTCTGTAAAATGTAAATTTATCGAAATGTTCATTTTAACGTTTCCCATTTCTTAGTGGACCGGAATATATTTCAAAGATTTTATCGCTAATGTTCAAACACTCTAAACGAGCTTTTCATACGAGTCACTATCCCAATACTGTGAAGAACAGATTCATATTGATCATATCCGGTTTATTGGTTATTTGAATTTGATAAAATTTCGGCGGTGTCTTGTCACGATTCTCGGTAAAAAATTTCACATTTTCAAGGCGATGACTAACCTTTTGTTATGTCATTGACACACCTTTCGGTTTTAACGTCGTTCATATTGCTCAACTTTGTCACCTTTGCAAATAACACTAGTTTGATCGTGTAAAGATAAGCGGAACTAGTTTTATTAATGTTCGTTTAGTATAACGTATTCGCAATCTGAAAAACTGTACGGTTCGTTCATAAGTATGATTAAGAATTCCCGATGTATAAGTTATTTTCTGTTTATTTATATCTATGTGTTATGGAGTTTATTGAATCTTTAGACTTATCTTGAAATAACTGTATTTATTTAAATATTCATGACTACATTCTCATTATGAAAACAAATAAGTATTGTGTATAAATATTTAAATTTATTCTCTTATCTAGATTCATCGATGACATTGACAATACATAAAATATTTTTTCTGATTGTAATTCCTTCAATTTCAGCTATTTCAATATTTTTGAATGATTATCATACTTCAATTTATACATTATTCAATATAATAATCACATCCATGCAACCCTTCCGCAATATTTATCCAAATTCCCGTACGTAGGATCTCATAAATAAAACATTATAATTATTTAAACGAATCGATACAATATAAAATACATATATTTTGCATGCGGAACGTTTATTTTTAGCGATATCGAACTCTGTCTCGAATAATTCTTATCGAAGTCCATTATAACTTTCTTACGGAGAAAGGCTTTCGCTCGCCTCGAACAATGCTCACAAAATATAAAATAATATAATATTTATGTTAAGAAATAACGCGAGGTCGACACGTGTCAAAAGCATATTCGAAAAAGGGGACATTGTTGCACATTTTGTCCGAAATTCGCTTTAATTTCATCGTTTTGGAACACGCAAAAATTTGGTTGTGCACGAATGCGAATTCGGTACAGTTGAACTTTTTTTTTTTCAATTTTGTTGAGTGTTTTAAGTTGTTGATGTGCTTAGATATCAATGTAGAATGTATTTTATAAACGTTGATAAATTTACTGGATGTTGATTGAATAAATTATAATATTAATCAAATGTAATTAAGTTTAAGTAACTGGTTTTTATCGGATTCATTTTCAGTATATTTCAATGTTATATCGTATTTGAATCTTTAGTGTTGCTAAGTTTTTTGTTGTATATTTTTATTTTACATTCAATTCGCATTTTTTATTCGTTTTGATTTATTTTCATATAAAATCAATTAGTACATTAACAAAATAAATGCAAGTAATTAAAAAACATCTATATTATCTGACATAAATAATATAATCGTGACATTTGCCATTTTTATTTATATCTATCGAACTCTCATACAGTTTTTATAAAGCCATAGATTCATGTAACTAGCGCGTTTTTCTGACTATACAAAAAACTTCCTATATACGAATTTTCCACAAAAATGCCAACCTTCATGTCGAAATATCGTATGTCGTTTTAATAGACATTTTTTCGGACAACTCAATATATCATTACCGGCAAAAGTCAATGATTTCCCGGCGTTGAAATCAACATATGACGCAAACATGGACATTATAGAAACACTTCCAATGAAAACACACGTCATCGTACCGTCAAATTTTTCCCAATTTCCCATTCCGTACAAAATATGAAACGTTTGTTAGATGTTTCGTCTGGAATTGACCGAGTTATCGAAAATTTTGTGCTTTCGGTTTTCCGACTTTTCCATTCTCTTTGGCCGACTTCCAGTGTAGCATTGCCGTACAAATAATAATGATCGTTTTATTTCAATTCATTGTGTGTTAAGAAACTTTTGCTTTCGCACACAAAGCAACGATCGGAAATCCAGCACCATTTTTCGAATGAATTTCGTATCTCGAGCTCGGATCGACTAATTTCGCACAAATCAAGATCTTTCTCGTACAACTTTGGATTGGAAAAGTTAAAATTTACACTTTTCAACCGACGATTTGCATTCATTTTCTCGGCGACAATGTAAATATTCGTTACTTTCTTATTCGATGTCGACTTCAAAGCGAGCTGACTTTACGATATTTCGAGAATATCTTTCACAAATTTCTGATGTATCATCAAAAAATTCTTACACTGAGAGGGTGTTGACATCACCTCATGGTATTTTCGGTAAGGTTCAAGGGCCCACCATGGAATCCTATTGAAGTAACAAAGTCACGAGTCATGGCACCAGGTCACGCATCGACCGTTCTAAAATGTTCAGTTTAATACGCACTTCATCAAATAATGTAAATACAAATAAATTCTGTATATCGTACATCGAAAAAAAAATTTAAAAAAAACATATTTTTTACAATATTTCGGTAAATTATTCAGTTATTTTGTATAAAAAATACAGTTTCAAAGCTTTGTACTGATAAAAGACAAGGTAAAAGCCTGCTTCTGTAATTAGTCACTTTTAAACGTCGAAGGTGAGTAACCCGACTACTAAAGGAAAAGACACGTTCATTTAATAAATAAAGAAAAAAGTCGGTGAGGAAAAATCGTTTCCGTCATCATGAAACGTGCTCGGATGATGATCATTCATAAAAAAAATTCGATGAGCTTTAAATCGGTACACGAAACTATACTGGTTGCATAATAATGAGCTTTTGTACTTGACGACCTTTTTTTGTAATCCTTATCCGGTTATGATTTGTGGTTTCGATTAATTATTATTCATTATGCGATTTTTTTTAATTGAATAAGTTGCATTTCCGTTTGATTTATTATATGCGATTGCTCAAATTTATTTTTAGATTTTTCCTATACTAATATTTTTCAAATACATCGAAATTATTTACTTAAAATATTCAAAATCTAAAATTTTAAAACAACAATATATTCAAAATCTTGATACAGCAACACTAAAATTTACATATAATTTTTATTAGAAAACACATCAAGATTAACAACAGCCCATTTTAATAATAATACACATTGTTTACGATGTATCTTCCCGCCGGTGTTATCGCACTTTTATGCGTTGTCAGCACTGCTGTCCGGGGTCGTAACAATAGATTCGTCGACCTCTAATCGCGGGAAACGCGCCATTATCGCTAATTAATTAACATGTTTCCTTTCCGATTTCGCACAGTCCATCGGCCGGATTCGGATCGATCGTTTTCGACTTGGGCATGGTCGACCTTTGTTGACATTTTGACAGGAGGGACACGTGGGGTTATGGCCGCGGTTCGGTCTCGTGGCCGTTACCCTATCCTTTTTCCCGCCGTTTTTGCACTTGATCTTGACATATTGACGTTTCGTGTTCTTCGGACGTTGCGCGTTAATGTGTCGGTTTTTGATTAATTTTCGCGCGTTGTGTTTATGTTGGGAATTTCGGAATGGCGTGTTTACTTTGTCGCCCAGTTGATATAAAATTCGATTTATGATGGGGCTTTTTTGATATGATTGGAGATTTTGAAATTTTTCCTTAGTTGGTGATTGATTGAAAAATATCTTGAGAACTGAATATTTAAATTTCCGGTGCCATTAGGTTTTAAGTTGAACTGTTTTTTTTTTCTTAACCTAACCTAACCCCTAGGTGCCCTTAAGTTTTAAGTAAGTTAAGGTTCAGTTGAGTTGGGAAAACAAAATTTAGTTCAAACTAAAACCTAATAGTACTAAATTATCTCCGAAAATGATTTCAAACGTAACTAACTTTTTTGCTTGCTTTTGTCACATAATCGCTTAACATTTTCTGTAATCAATGAGATTTTTTTTTTTAATAATTTCCTCATTTTAAATCGAAAAAATGCTCTCTAGTTATTTGAATTTGCTGACCACATTAATTCAACCTTCATTCAGGTCATGTTTTTCAAATAATCCTTCAATTTCTTTGACCCAAATGGAGGCAGATGTTAAAATTCCTTCAGAATGCATACAGATATGCATGAATCATAAAAACAATCATAAATTTTATGGAAATAAAATTTTCAACCCAAGACTAAAACCGCACAAACCAAAGGATAGTTGTGTATTATTTTTCTTCTTGAATATTTTGTATCAGACAAAAATAAATAAATCTAAATAATAATTCATAAATACGTTCATAATCCTAAATTTTTCTTCACCATATAATTCCCTAAACAAATACACCCATAAAAGTAATACGATTCTTCTGACTCGCATTTTCGACACTCCCTAAGCAATTTCAATCAAAGATATGTTTATCTTGACGCACATCAAAAACATCATCGCTTTCTCGCAGCCATAACATGGATGTTTATTTTGAAAACTCATGTTTCCAACCTCGTCTTTTACATTATATACATATATTTGTAAATTGGCTAATACATTAATTCCGTACGCATCGAAGCAATGACATTGAATAATGAACGATTTTACTAGTGTTTGTCTTTATTGAGCGGTATTTTTCTTTCTCCGCTCGTCCGACCTTTGAATAATAAATACGCAAAAGGGCAGTTTATTACAGGCAGCCTCCAATTTTTTCCGTTTTCTCGTCTCATTCTATTTTTCATCTCGTT
The DNA here is from genome assembly GCA_028571205.2 of Hydropsyche betteni. Taxonomy (NCBI): domain Eukaryota; kingdom Metazoa; phylum Arthropoda; class Insecta; order Trichoptera; family Hydropsychidae; genus Hydropsyche; species Hydropsyche betteni. The sequence continues at coordinate 126,847 of JAOXNN020000022.1, forward strand.
TTCCGGCCACTCGAATTCGCACGTTTATACAGCACGTGTACGAAATAATTTTCCGTCTAATCAAAAAGTGTAATACTGAATAATTTTTGTTAATTTTATTTATATTGATGAAGACTTATCACTTTTCATTAAAACACAATTTTAATTTTTTCGTATTTAAATTCATTAATTTTATATACTTAATTAGTATATAAAATCCCAAAGAAATCTAAAAACTTAAGTAAGTATTCTTTATACTATATTTCTCATATGATACAATATTCTTTGTTATTTTCTTTATCTCGCTCGATATATGTTCAGAAGAACATTTGTATGTCCAAAAAAAAGATGAAATAGAAAGAAAGAAACCACAAAAAACGTAGGAATAGAAAAAAGCCGATTTTCTTGCACAGATTAATGTTCGTCTTTTGCGGTAAGAACGTGTTCCACGCACCTGTCCATGGTTTTTTCGATTTTTTATTTTTCTCCAAAATATTAGGGAAATTCATGAGATTTATTCGGTCTGTAGTTGCGACCTTTTCGCGTTCGCTTTGCGAATAATGGTTTTTTTTTTCAGCCTATCATCTGTGCTTTGTTCCGTTTACGCAACACATGACATTTTATTCGCGGTTTATTTAATCATTTCGCTTTTTTTTAAAGTTCGTATGATTCGTCTAATTGCAACTAGTGAATCATTCGGTTATGTTTGAATAGAATAATCTAATTTACCGCTTATTTTGAAATCTACCCATTTTCAGAATTACTGATCACAATTCTTCGTATTTGTTAATTTTCATTTACGCTTTTAAGCACATCGAATTTATTTGACATTCAAAACGGAATTTTATAAACGCGCAAACGTAACTCTTCCGCCCCCTTAGCGTTGTACATAGCAGTTAACTTTCAACCCCTTTATTAACACTATCTATGTGAATAAATTTAATTTCGCGTCTGGGGAGCGCATCCCGAGGGACATTCGGCTAATTTGCGCTACGAGACACGATTTTTTCTTTCAAACATAATAAAACAAAATCAATCTTACGATGACTTCTCAAATTCCATACATTCATTTGAAACATACACCTTACAGTCTCAAAGCCCGATTCGATCAAGCTAATTAACGGCATTGATCCCGCATCAAAACAGAGCCTCCCCAACCAACCGACATAACTCAATTTATGCAACTCTAATTAACGATCGAGCACAAATATACTTACATACCCCAAAGCAAAATAGTGGGTCAAAGAACCTGCGAATCGCTTATTTCGCGGGTCGATAACCCCCAGCTAACCCACACATTATACACCGTATAGTGTTCCGAGCACAATACCCGCAATGTATCGTATAGAAATGTTGCCTTCGTACATCTGGTGTGCATTGTGTACCACGAATGATGGTCTTTTTTTCGGTCGACATCGATTAGGGGAAACCGCCCCATGCGCCGCTTTTTGTATATGGCACGCGTTTCATTCATTTTTTTGTATGTTGGTTTGGAAGTTTTTAGGGTTTTGGAATGTAGTTTTTGTATGTATTAAGGGGGCAGACCTAGTTGGAACGTCAAAAAAAAGCTCTTGTTTAGGAAATTTTTTTGGTCACACATTAAATTAATTAATAAAAAATGTTTTTTTCCGCATGAAGCATATGTATTTCAAGAAGATATTACAATTTTTTTAATTTCAAAATATTTAGAATTACATGAGATACAGCAAATTTACGAGAGGTCCAAAAAATTCCTAAACAAGAGCTTTTTTCGGACGTTCCAACTAGGTCTGCCCCCTTAATATCTCAAGTGCAGAAATCTTAATAATATTAATTGTTAAAAACTACTTTCGATCTTTGGAAATTGTGAACTTTGATTTGATCCTCGTTTGTGTCGGGTACTAATTCGATTTTCTCTAATATAACTAAATAAATTATGCATAGTAATTCCGGGGAATCGTTCGAGTTGTTCGAACCAAATTGACTCTGAAACTTGTTGATGTACATACTAATTTCAGTGAAGTTCGGTTCAAATCGGTTCGTTAAATTTCAGAGCAATATCCAATAATGTTAAAACTGTTTCTAAATGTTTTGTTTAATGATCCATTTTTTTTTTAATATATTATAAAATACGGTTCGAGAATTACATTATAAAATTGTTATTCGTCATGGTGAATCTCATTCACACATAATAACATAAAGTGCAGATACTTTATCGGAAGTTAATGCACGCGTCCATTAATCATAAATGTCATAAATAAATTCTATCATATGAACAATTAAATTATCGTATTTATTAGAATATTTTATATTATTATACTTCAGAAATTTTTCAACCGAAATTTTCAGCATCGTTTCTCTCGTCGTTCCACTGATTTCACCCAAAATTTCACCAAACACAAATTTATATATCCTCTTTAAATATGTATAAATTTCCTGATTTCAGGGTCCAGGATGGACGTGGGAACCCTGGCCGGGATCCCAGGAGTCCCGGACATGACCCTCATGTCCGACATCACCGAACACTCCATCAACGACAACCTGAAGAAGAGATATGACTTCGACCGCATCTACGTATCCTTTTTCGATAAAAATGAAATATTGCCAGTTATACGTTTTTCCAAATTTCCGATCGCGGCCTTGCTTTTTTGTTCGGGGCCCTTCAAAGGTTAACGATGTTTTGGCCCCTGATTCGATTGAGCGAATTAGTGATTCGAATTGGTCAAAGGAGCGTAATTGAGATATCACTAATTGATTTCGTTTTCGGTCAGTTGATGGTTCGGGTGCTGTATTGTTTTGTGGTCGGTTTTCAATTGAGTCGTTTCGGTGGGTTAATTCACTGTTACAGATGTTCGGTAAGTGTATTATGTTCGATTTTGATGGATTTTTAAGTAGGGTGCTAGTGTTTTGGGCCATTCTTAATCGGTCGAAATGAGATAATCGTAATATCTGTTTGTGGAAAACGTTTGAAATTGTTTCGTATTATCTGATTCGAAAATTAATTGTTTCGTGTACGTGCATCTTTGTTGTTAAATTTAATTGTTGATCGAATTATTCATAAATCGAGTGATATTGATCTGAATTTAATAAATTTTCAATTTGAAAGTTCGACGTCGACTTTCCTTTTAGATAAAATTATTTTTTAACTCTCGATTATTTAAATAAAATCATCCTTATCTGTTGCATTCATTGTTCCCAAAGCCATTGTTCACCATCGTTTAACATACCATTTTAGCCATAGCATTTGATCGCCGCTTCGATACCATTTATATTCGAAAAGACAGCCTTTTCTAGAGTCACATTTAGAGTTCCGACGTTGAAATTTATTTTTGAAACCGACGAATTCTTTATTTTTATATTATCCCTTTGAAAATACATTCCCTTTGATTGGACCCGGCCTCTTCAATTAACGGAACACATTATTGCTTCAAAAGCTCTCAACGTTTTAAATATCATTCAGTTTCAAATATCATTATTCAGTAATGCGTCTCGAGCAGATTTTTTACACTTTACCATTTTCAAAATGCCCCTTTAAAGATTCTGAAATTGAAAGTAACGAAATTAACTTCTCTAGCTGTACTTTTGTATTTACGATCAAATTCCATTAGCAATGTTAGCACGTTGACGTTATTATAACGCAATAATAAACTGAAATAGTAATGGAATAACATGGTATAAAGAGGTTCACACTAAAATGATATTACTTTGGGACCTTGAACATTTATTACTTCAATTATTTGATATGTCTTTATGCACTACACTATTTTGTATATTATTATGTACAAAAGATTTTTTTTTTGCTTTAATGACATCTATTTTGAATGTGACTTTTAGTTGACTAATTCGTCAAATATGGTAAAAAAATATTCTAAGGATAATTTTACTTAAATATTGTAATATCGTATGAATAATTAATATACTTTGTGTTGCTGCCATGATTATAATACTTCCTGTTTGAGCCGTCACAAATATTTTTTACGACAAATTTTCAGTCGGCTTTAATTGAGCGTTTAATTTGTGTTTTTGGTACTTGTGAAATCATGTGTATATTTTGTGATGGGGCACGTGGAACACTGTAGCTCGAAATAACGAAGTCATCGTCCCGTCTCCTGAGGATCACAAAAAGATGAGCAAAAGATCTATAATTGGATCGAAAGTGATCTCGGGAAGAGGAAAAATCTCGATCTTTCAGTCTGGAAATTTTTGAAAGTAAAACTTATTTTCGGGATAATATATAAATATTTTGAAAATATAACAAACAGATCGTTTTAGAGTATTTTTCGTCAAAATCATTGTTTTTTCGAAATCACTGGACACAAAAGTGGCCCCATGGGGGCCCCGTGGGAGTCTCTCACGATTCGGACAATGGGGCGCCGGCTTATGTACATACATTAATATATATTAAAAAAATATTATATTATATACTACAGAGGAAACGTCTTTCCCTAAAATGCAAATATTTCATAACACATAATAAGGTCGTCAAGAACGCTCAGAAGATGGCCGTCGTCACGTTCTGGGAACGTCTAATGACGTGTTTATGATTTTTTTATTTCATAGTACGTTTCTGGTACTACAATTCAATCTTCATAAAAAATTAAGAATAATTTAATTTTTTTATTACTATTTAATATTTTACGTTTATTATTCGTTTTAAGATTGCGCTGTAATCGATACACTGAAATATTTTATTATTCAACGTGATGTATTGAGTCGTAAAATTTATTAGCAATATTTTTTAAAATTGTACTTATAAAAAAAACGAATTTAACCGAAAAATTCAACCCCCGTGATTCGGATAATTACATCCGTGCGTATAATTCACTCGTAATGACCGCAATTTATATAAAACGACTCATCTTTCGCACGACACGGCACGCAATAATAATTTCTCTTCAGGAAATCATACGCTTTGAATCCACTTCCGTGCCTTTAAAGGGTTAAATGGAACCGTTTGTGTACGAATCTAATCCGAATTTTCGCTTTTCACGTCGAATTTCCGCACATGTTCGGATCTTTCCAAATCACTACTTACAAGTTCGGCTTTAGCGACATGGCGACGATCAATCATTGCTATCGAATTCGTGAAGTTTTGTGATCTTGAGCATCGTGAAGTTTTCCGATTTGTGGAGGTTAATGTCTATGGAAGTGTTCAGTTGAGTGGAAATTGTTGTATTTTATTGTAAGCTGTATATTTGCGTTGGGTCAACTGAGGAAATTAATGTTAACACTTCAGCGAGCATGAAAATTACAGTATTCGTGACTCGGCAAATATTGATATATCATATTTACTTCACGATGATTTCCATGTGTAGTATCAAAAAAAAAAAACTTTGAAAAATTCTATTTACATATTTATACCATCAAAAGAAGAGCATGGCAGAATTTTCAGAAAAAACCCTCAGTAGTTAAAATTTAAAAGACGTTCAACTTCAAAGGGATAAAGGGTGAAAAAATCGCAAAGGAACAGTCTCTGAGGTGTTGAAATTTTAATATTGTTTTCCCCTACAAAGTTTCTACCATAAAACGAACGGGTTTTTCCCTATTTATATACACAATTTTAAAATCTTCGAATTTTGAGACTTAAGCTAAATTTTCATCAAATCATACTGTTTTGACGGTTATTTGCGTATAAACACTTTACCTTAAACGAGATTAGATCTGTAGACTATAACGTACCCTTTCACCATGGATCACATAAACTCTTGTTTATATTAAACCCACAGAACATACTGCGAAGTTAAGAACTGAACCCTTCAGTAAACAAATATACCTTGATTTGTTCAGAGTTAAAAGATAAATCCCCTTTTTTATGAATAGTTAGTTAAGATATTCAACGGACTCACAATTTCAATTATATTAATCGGTTATAATCCTTAAAATGCACTGTAAACCGAATGTAACATTTTCCTGGTTTCTTCACGATGCTATGTAATATGTTTACAAATATAATAATTCTAAGTTATTTATTTAAAATTAGATATATAACACGCGAAAATATGTTTTTATTACACTTAACGAAATCGAAGACGATATAGAAAAAAATATTTTTTATTATATTTTGCAGACAACCTATCAGACATACAAACAGGAAACATTTGTCTTTATAATATAGATAGATTATCTGTCACGATTATGCATAGTGGTGATCTTATAAGAAGTAACTTCATTTGAGCATCATAAGCATATGGTGAAACGTTTGTGCTATTTTTTTTCTCGAAACATATGATCTAAACATGTCTGATACATATAAGACCCATATAAAATGATCTAATTGTAAGCTATTCAAAATTTACGTATGTATCTGATATTTTCGCATTTGATATGACCTTCTATTATAATATAATAAGTCATCGAACGCGTTTTATTTTTGTAAGAATATTTTTGCATATGTTTAGTGATTTAATTGTTTCATTATTCGATTTTTTATATCTTACATACGATCGATTCAAACTGATGCATATTTAACCCATTAGTTGTAAAAAATATAGTAATTTCTAGTTGAATACTGTGATTATGCTGTGTGAGAACTACATTTAAGAACTCGTTCTAACAGTTAGATTTAGACGTTGAAAAAATTGAAGAATCATTCAAATTCTTTATTATTAACAAAATCGATTCGTTCAAAATGTTAAATGATCTTTCGATTTTTAATAAACTTTTGATTTTCCCGGAATATACGACACATGCACCACAGCCGGTCTCCATTTTTAGACCTTAACGATCTATTAATGTTCCAATTTTACGACATTTTAACAACCATCTCAACAAACAATCAATACAAACATCGCGGACTTTCATTGCACACGAAAACGGAACCCTCCCGCGTCCATTATTCGCACCTCATTTCAATTTCGAAAACGGCACAACAAACAGATAATTTTCAGATCTGATTAAGTCCGACCTGGCGTGATGATGGCAATCTGCAAAGGGAACAATGCAGGAGCCACCGCTTTTAATTGCATAAATTGACGCTCAAACAATGACCTCTGCTTAATTGTTGAATCAATTTTAATTTTCTTCGGTGAAAAAGTCTCACGTGCGTCACTTTCTCTAGCGAATTGTTTTTTTTTGTGTAATTAATTTTTGCAATTTATTTAATTAATATCGTATTGGAAGAGTTTTTACTTTCTATTAATTGATCATTTTTTTACTTAAATAACGTTACGCTCTGTTATATAATTATTTTTTGTCTATGTATATGAAAATGGTTAAATGTATGATGCTAATACAATGTACGGATGCCAACGTATCGTTCGAAAACCAACAGTTTGTCATTTAAAATAAGTATCGCAATCGCTCGATAGATGGACTGTCAAAGGTGACAGCTCGCAATCGCGTATATACTCGGTGGTTACGATATTTGAAATTGGAATCATTTTTTTAATTTGTTCTATTTACTCTATAGATATGTCGTTGAGAATGGTCTCGAAGGAATTTCAGTCATAATATTTGTATACTTTTTACACGCAAGTTACGATCTGTCATCAATGAGATTGTCACGTGTACATAAACACATCATAAACCACCGCACACACACAACACACACACGTGTGTGTGTGTGTGTGTGTGTGTGTGTGTGTGTGTGTGTGTGAGTGTGATCGTTTCACTCCAACACTATTCAACCGATCACTACGAAAATTGGCTTGTATATGTATTTTTTTGTGGAGAAGGTTTTTGTATCATTTAAACCATTTTGCAACTCGATTTGACGCTATTTTAAGATGAAAAGAAAATTTAAGAACAAGCATGACGCCGGCGCCGCGTATTGATTGTAACAATACGCTGCCTGCTTTATGCTTTTGTTTTAATGAATTTGAATTTAAAAATAATTTGATTAAGTAACGCCGGGTACAATCCGCTAGTTGATTTATAAATGTATAAATTTTCAATTTCAAAGTCTAAAAATATTAATTGACACATATTCATAAATGAGAATGATCCAAAATTTCTCTTCTTAGCAACCAACGTACCAACTTAATTTTTATTTATATCCAGCTTACATGGAATAGACACGATTCGTTACTGTACCGTTTTCGCTTTTTTCATAAAAAAAGACATTAAGCCTATAATTTACATCGTTTCAGCATGTTCAGGATGTAACGAAAATGTATAGTTGCCAATTAGCGTGTTAAACGCGACCCCGAGGGAAACCACACCTTTCAGTTCCGCTTCCTAGACATTTATCGTAATAGTACACTTTCCGTATTGTTTATTTACTTAATATTAAAAAATAATCGAAACCGAAAATTTTATATAAGCTCAAAACTTGGTTGAAATATTTCAGAATTTTCGTCATGGTTTTAACGTTATGTAAGCGACTTTATGAAATACGCAGTCTTTATATTGAATTTTCTCAAAGTGCTTTTTTTTCGTCGAAAATTTAATTATTTCGTACCTGAAACTGTAATGAGGACCGTGACTCTTTTGCTTTTTATGATCTGAAAGATTTGTCGACGCTGAAACTTATATAGAAACTTCCAGCGAGTGGGCTAAAACGAAAAAATATAAATCAATGACTTATTCTGAAAATCTTTTCAAAAGATTTCCCTCGAAAACATTTTCATACATTTTACAGTACGATGTTCGTGCTTAACATATTCAACAATTAATTCGAACAAAAAATATGTGCGAATATGTAATTAAAAACGTCATAATAATATCTCACGATTGATACTCTTTATGACAGGGGCGTTTCGATCAATTTCGCAATATTGTTTTAATTTCATTTGAATTTAAAATCAATATACGATAACTTCGTTACAGTCGAAAAATACGAAGTTTTTTTTTATTTACTTATAATTAATTTGAAACTCAAATGATTTTAAAAAACTTCGTGATTATTTTATACATAAAATATACAATTTTTTTCCTTAATTTTGAATTTCTCAGACTTACACAGGTTCCATCCTCGTTGCAGTCAACCCATACAAAGAACTGGATTGCTATAATTCGGTAAGTCCTTTTTTATTATATCTGTATGTGGAAAAGTGATTAATTATTCATTTTTCAACTCTTTACCCATCCCCGAGACCATAAATATTCATTAAATGATAATCAAATCTTCCTTTCGCTGCCGCGAATTTCAAACGCTTTATAATTATAATCCGATCTTAAATCGATCTCGATTAATGTTCAACGATTAATTATTCGTTATATTCAAATTAGATCATAATCTTATTCGTTTTTGATCATATTTCAATATCTCGCTTGATGACGTCAAAGAATTCCATATGAAGAATTTATTTCCATCTCAAGGAAATGTCTTACATTTTTGCATATTATGCATCTTGTGACCTGAAAAAATGCGCTCTGTTTGTTTAATTATTTTTTATTTTAATTGTGATACAATTAATTGCTACTTAGAATATTGTTAATTGACGTATTCGCAGTGAAATAAATTAAAATGTTGCGTTTTTTCTCATGAACCGCCAACTGTGAGAATTTCTTAACACTGTTGCGTCGTAAAATAAATAATTTTGATTTGTTTTGCTATTCTTGGGAGAAAATGCATTTGTACATGCACTTTGCGCATAGATAAAATACTTATGAAATGAAACCGTTGCATAAAGATATTTCAATTCATAAATTGCATTTAAATACTATTCTGAATCTTATCAAAAGATTTTATTTGAACTTTGAAAGATGAAAGCTTTTGTTTGTATTATTATCGGATTGTAGTAACTACAATATTGGATACTGAGCTCTCTAATTTGGCAAATAATGATTCTTACGTGTTACCATGGCAATTTCTGGCTTTCACAGCCTCATTTTCACTTCTTTAACATATTATTTTTCACTGCTGGGTGTATCATTATATCGCAGAAATTATCTTTTTTTTCACATAGTAATTTTTCATCGTGGCTATCTTAACGCCTGTCGAGAAATAATTTTCTCCCTTCTAGTTTGCAAAGCTTATTATTATTTGTCGGAGGCTTTGGAAAATTACACCTCATCCTTCTTGCCTGGCAACTTCGTGACCTTCCACTTCCGTAATCCTGGAACAAACACGCGGACGTGTCCTGTCGTCTTTTCCGACGAATTTACAGAAAGCTCTATAATTTTATTAACTCTACTTAACGATTATACATAGTAGACTATGTCGATGCAAATTCAAAATAATATTTATAATATATTGAAAGAAATAATACGTTCAATTCGTTCGAGATCGATCATCCACTTCCACGCTGAAAGACCGAATAAATAAACAGAATTGTTGACATTTGCGAAAAATATTTACACACGCCGATCGACGTTCCGTTCAAATTGTACTCTGAATCGATGAAAAATATCTGGAAAACAAATTCGAAATGAAAATTCACCCTTCGTTGAAATGAAAGTACACCTAAGAGGCCATGTGTCCTATAACACTCCATACCATAATCGAATTCTTATCTAAATTGTTCCTGTCTGGTTGCGGACAGTGCTGAAAAGGACTGTTGTATCCAAATGAAACTACATATATTCTATTTTCGAAATGCGCACTCAGGATACGAAATTCACATAATGGAATATATGAGAAATGTCCTTTTTGTAGACGAGAGGATGTCAGAGTTTCGCGCACGCATCATTAACCACTCATTTTTCAAACGAAAACGACAATCGTTTCGATCATTCGTTATGAATCAAAGATTTCTGAAAGCTTTCTATGATAAATTCTAATATTTTATAAGAAAATTCGAATTTTGAAATTGATCGATTCAATACGAAATCAATGAAGTTAAGTAGCAAGTTTAATAGACGAACACGACTGCATACCGTCAGATTAAAACCATTTGGTAAAATATTATTTTCAATATTCAAATTTTTCTATTAAAAATATTGAAACACTTTCATCTTATTATTAGTCAATCGAAAAAAATTTGAACATCCTACGATATCAGTAAACCCTTAAATATATTTTTTTATAGACTCGTGATATTCATTTACAAAAAATCTATACAATTACATGCCATATATAATACATTTTTTCAATCTGACATATCACGCTCATACCCTCACATTTAACATGTCAAGTTTTTTTTCGTACTTCCACAACAATAATCGATTTGCACTCACTCGTTCGTTTTCCTTGTACACTTTTAATTATACTGCCTCGAAAGTGAGACGCGCGAATAGGAAAAGGTTGCGCATCGCTGAACGCGGGGTAGTGCTCCGACGACATGCTCCAACGATCTACGAACAATTAATTTATGGCGTATGTTTGCAAATATGCAAGTGCGAATGCAACATATGCAATTCGCGAAGCTCGATTCGAATCGGAATCGATTAGGTCCCGTTTTTGCGCGGTCGATGGATTCCGCAAAAAAATTTTGCGGTTCGTAAAATTGTGGATGCTGTTCGGTTTTTTTTTTTTCGGAACTTTTCTTGAAATTGGACTTTGATGGATTGCTGAAATTATCCGATTTTGTTATTAGGACGACTGAAAAAGCGAAAATTTAATTAGACGAAATGAATTCTCACTTTTTCATAATTATCGAACTGTCGCTGATTCCATAGATGAGATTACATGTTCCATTTTTTTAATTATATATTTATTGAGAAATCATCATAAGCACATTATATTTTCGTTTTTTTTATCGTATAAAATAGGGCTCGTGTTTTTCCGGTCAGAATTTTAATACAGTTATGATCTAAATTTATGTTGAATGGTCAGAATACAGTGATCAAAATTCAAACGGCTAAACATTAGATGGTCATAATATACAGTTGTCCCCCTATAACGTATTTTTTTTCAAATGCATTTAAATTCAAATTTTTATTTTTTTTTAAATGCATTTGAAAAATACAATTAACTCGTAAAAATATCCATTAAACAAAAGAAAAATGAAAATGTTTTATTTATTGATTTCCTAAATTCCCCCCTATAACGTCGAACCTATATTGACGTTATAGGGGGAATCACTGTATATCAATAGATCAGAATTACAAAAGAAGCTAATAAAATCATTAATTACGTTTACTTAAATAAAGGACACTGAAATTTTGCAATAAAATTATAATTGTAATTATAATCCATTCTGCAATATGAAAAAAAAAATTATTTCTGACAACTCATTTCCATTCTTATCATCTTCTGTTTATATTCTGATCCTAATTCACCAAAAGTTGATGTAAATTCATATTTAATTTTACGCCTATTATCAACGTGTTGATAAAAAAGAAACCGAACATTAAAATCATTCCTTGACTAAAAATTTCGGATTCATCTGTAATATAATATTAACCGCATATTTATAGCTTAAAAATTTTACAATAATAAAACTATTCACTGATTAAAATGTATCATTTAACAAGAATTATTTGTTATAAAAATTTTACTTTTTATCCTAATTTATTTTTAAATCATGACCGCAACCACAATTTTCATTAAAAACCCCCAACTTTCAAACCGCACTCTAATCAAACAAAATTCGGCCCGATCCAAACGCCGACCAACAAAACCCGAACCGACTCCAAAACTCAAACAAAACCTTCGAAATCGAACGCGCACCATTTCCGACAACCCTATTGACAATCCAAATGGTAACCGGATAAGTCCACGCAAAGCAATACCACACTCAGCGTTCAACCGCACTCAAAGAAAACTTCACTCACACTGGACTGCACTGCATTATATAGTGCACTCGATGCCAAGTATGTGATTTTCGATATTGGTTTGATAAGCAGTTTACAAAATTAAATTACAAAATTCTTGGCGATTGTGGTTATTTTTTCGAT
>JAOXNN020000022.1:139624-192870 GCA_028571205.2 Hydropsyche betteni
CTATATCATTCAAATACAATGTTTTTTTGTTTTTTTATTAAAATTTATTTAAACGTGTTTCACGTGTTATGCAGATTCATTTGTATAACACGTGAAAATGTCCAAAAAAATTGAAAAACCTTAAACCCCTATAACTTGGAATCTATCTTGACGTTATAGGGAGGTTTACTGTACACTATATTAAAATTCTATAACGTTTTACAATTACAATGACGATAGAAAGATATGAATTTAAATGATAATTATATGGAAATTCGGCATTTCGATTGCATAAATTATTTTATGACCAATTTGCACTTTAACATGAAAGCATTTTAATTGCGTTAATTAAAAAATTTAATGAATTTCGCACGTATTATGTCTATTTTAAACTATATTTTAACGCGTTTCAGGCTTACATGTTGTACAGTAGCTCCTTTTGTTGTTATCATGTGAAAATTTATAAGATCTAACAATAAAAGAAAATTATTTGTAAAAACTGATAAACATAACCTCCCTACAACACGAGCACAAGTACTAACTAAATTGTAAACGTAAAACTAAAAGTACAAGCGAAACCTAATTTGCGGACTTAATGCATAAATTACGCGTCAAATATGTTAAAAAAATAATTTAAACACCTATACTACACTTTTATATGTTTAAATAATTAAACGTTGTGGAATTCCTAAATAAAGAACAAGCGCTTTACTCTTTGGGTATAAATTCACGGATTCTCAAACAATAGCACACACAACTTTGGCACACACCGACAATAGTACCCACGACCTTACAACATTAAGCATAGAAAAAAAATTGGAATGATAAGATTAAAATAAATTATACAACGTTAATTGGTTCATTTAACCATCATGCCGATGTATGCCAGTATCTTATGTGCTAGTGTCGTTTGGGCAAACGTCTAATCACCAAATTTACGATTTGGCAGCTAGCGATTTGTATACAGTTTTCACACTCCAAATTCAACTGTCTTAACAATGCTTTCCTATACTTGAATTTGAAATGTAAAAAGTTGAATGTGAAGCGTAAAAACTGTCAATGTGAATGAACCGACCACTTGTGCCCCTTCGACACGAAATAACCCATTCTAAAAGAGACTATCCGTATATAAAAGGTTCGTTCAATGTAAAGTTCACGGTAACCTTTCGAAGGTGCTTAAGCTGAAAAATGTTGAGAACTACTGCCGCATAACAGACGCCATTGATTGATGGAGGAGGCGCCGAAGCTCAACCTCGACGCCTCCGTCGATTTGGGTCGTTGGCAATTTGCTGGTTTACTTCTTCAAAGTCATAAAAATTACAATAATAGTGATGTAAGAGTGGCTCGTATCGGAAAGGTGCGTGGTAGTCGTCGATTGTGTGGAAAAACTTCTTTTTCGGAAAAGTTTTGTGTTTTCGAATCGGCTTTTCGTCAAATTGGCTGAAAATAAATTATTCAAGGCGTTTGATCTATTCAGATAAAATATCTAGTTTCTAATAAATTCAAACCTTGTTAATGATTAAAAAATTAATGAAAATTACGTATTCCGTGTATTGATTTGATTGCTATACATGTTAATATGGTAATCACCGAAAATAATATATGAAATAATAAATAATAAATAATTATTTATTGAAGATGAATCGATTGAATTGTATTGCATATAAAATGAATGATTATGATTTCCATTTCAAACTATGTATAGGGTGGCCTATCGGGTTCACCGGATTTAATTTTAAAAAGAAACAGAAATTATTATTTTATTGGACAATTTTTATTGATTTAAGTAGACATGTTGAGACTAGTTATGAAATATTATATTGGACTAATTACCGCCGCGGCTGTGCTAGAATGCCATAATACTTTCATCAAATTTTCGAATACCTTTTCTAAATCAGATGACTAAATTTTAACAATGATGCCTTAGATTTCTGTTTTCAGTTAATGGATTGTTTGCAATTTGTTAACATAGACTTTGGACTTCACAAAACCCCAAAGGATAAAATGAAAGTCAAAGATAAAGTCAAGTCGCAAGATCTAGGCTGTCAGTTAACATTAGCATATCTATAAATCACACTACATGGAAAACATCATAACAAATCGATCGTTTCTCTAGTTATATGGCATGTGGAACAATCTTGTTGAAATCATAATTTTTCGAAGTCTATATCGTCCAATTTATTCCAAAAAAAGTTCAATATCATGTCACGATATCGTACCCCATTTTGACCAAATTCATGCTCAAAAATGAATGGTCCGATTATGCACATTAGATGTTTTAACAATAAAAAAAATATGTGTTATTTTTTAATAGCAATCCATTTTGAATAATAACATTTACTAAATATGACGAATGTCAAAAATTAAGTTTACAAATTTAAATATTAAAAAAAATGGTGGAGCGTAACCGATAGGCCACTTATGTAATTAAATTTATTTTTATTTTTCGACAAACTATTTATATTTCTTTTTTATATAAAATTAATTTAACTTAACGATTTATTAGAATTATTAGAATATAAATCTTCAATTAATCTCATATTACATTTGAACTTCAAATAAGATTTGCTGTAATCAAACATCACTTATAGAACACATGCAAACATTTGTTTAGCAACTGACTCCATTTCCACAAAACGTGTACGTCATGTTGCATTTAAAATGCTTCCATTTAGTAATTGAGTCTTCAGCATATCGTTTTATTCCCTCGGGTGTATTTTGTTCTATGCGACAGTTTTCAGAGTTTCGTCGCACACGTGAAAATTCAATTTGTGTTCTATTATTTCGATTAATGAGCTCTTGAATCGTTTTATTTCGAAATCCGATGAGTTTATTTTATTATATGAAATGATAATTATTGATAATTTTATTGATCAGATAAAATATTTGGAACATGTTTGATTTTAATAATTTTCATGAACTATAGTATAATAATGTAAATGTTTTTTTTTTTCAAATGTAACGTAATATTTTAGACAAATCGATAAACGAAATCATGTATTATGAAAGTTATTTATTTTTTGTAAGAAAATTGTCGCATTTTGATGATTGACGCTTTAGTGTGATTGAATGTGGAACTTTTCCGTATGGCACGCGGTACAATTCCACGGCAGCTGATTAACCTCTTAGACTTTTTTCTCGTTTCAATTTGTAACGAGATCGAAAACGGACAACACATAAACTGCTGCGTACATTGCATAAGCGAAATACTAGATAATTTTTCATATTCTCGATCCTCAACTATTGCCAAGAGACTGTGACGAAAGTAACTAGTCAACTAACTCCTCAACCATTGTTACTAAAAAAAGATTTAACCGAACTGTTACGTTCGTATAATCGCTTCGTCCACGAACGAAGCAAAGAATCTTGCTTTGTTAATAACATCTGGTCGTGTATAGGCGCCATTTAGTATAGACGCATCATTTAACATCTTCTATTAAATATGACAGTTAAAATATCATACGATACTACGATATACTTATGGAAAGCACTAAAATTTTCTTGGTGCGTTTGATACTTAGTAAAAAATATTTGGAAGTTTTGTTATGTGAAAGAAAAAAAATCACTACCAATGTCATAAGGCACGTTAACTGTTATATTTGACAGAAGACATAAAATGATACACCTATGATGCGCCTATACCCTACCAGCTGTTGTCAAATTTCATAGACAACGCAAAATTCTTTGCTTCGTTCATGGATGAAGCGATTACACGTACTTAGCGTAACATATATTATATAAGATTATTCAGGCCAATTATATGAATATAAAATGTGAAATATGAGCGCCATTTATTGTAGGTGCATCATTTAACGTTTTCTGACAAATATAACAGTTGACGTGACATACAACAGAAGTGACGAACCTTTTTTCATTTTACTAAGTATTAAAAATTAAAAATTTTCATCGCCTTCCATAAGCATATCGTAAGACACGTTTCATATTTGATGGAAGATGTTAAATGATGCACTTACACTAAATTGCGCTTATACAATACCAGGTGTTGTTAAATTTCATAGATAAATCGAGATTCTTGGCTTCGTTCGTGGACGAAACGATTATACAAACGCAGCGTAGCATGTAACATTATGTTATATTATTTTTCTAATCTTATTTTAAGTAATAATCGATTATCTCCATCGCATTTTTCCCAAATCTAATTATATGAGTATATTTTATTGCTCTTTGAGAACCTCTGGATTGTAATAGTCTGGAGACGAAGTGCTGAAGGTGTAGCCTCACATAGATCAGTCTTGACCAAGAGCTCATCGAAGACGGTCATCTTCATAAAAAGATGTTCTGATAATTAAGACCGACGTCAAGTGCACGTGGTCGTGCGAAATTGTTGTAATTGATATTTTTTTCATTTCGGAAAATTCGCAACAATCCAATTTGCATGATAAACGTGTAAGAAGACAATAACTTGATACAAGGTGAAGTGATGATTTTGATTTTAATTAAAATTTTATCCTTTTATAATTTATGTATTAACAAATCAATTAGATAGCGTTGGAAAAAATATTTAATATTTTATAAGATTGATATAAGTAAATACAGCTTTAAAAACGTTTTTCAATATTTGAATTAAATTCTATATGATAAAATTGATCATCAGTAAAGTTACATAACATCGGATGTTTCCACAATTTGAAATATTGTTCGCGATGATTGATGGTCCGAAATTATCCCGTAAACATTCCTGGTTTAATTTGGCACACATAGCATTGCTTGAAAACAATTTCAATTGCGCAACGACGCGAAAGATTCCGGAAAAACCCCGCGTTTTCGAATCGACAATAGACAAATACGACATTTGGCACGTTTTACCGCGGGGAAAATGGCCCGAAACACCACCGCGGCTTTTCCCGATGGGAAACGGGAACCAGACGAGAGATTTCTGTTGTCTAAATTTACCAGGAAATATTTTTTCGTTTTCTATAGTATGTGTCGTCGCTAAAGACTCTATAATTAGACAACTTCGAGCGGGAATCATTCAGCGCCGAAAGCGAAATGATATGTGAGCTGTTTCGTGGCGGTTTTCGCAAAAATGTTATTTTCAATGTTGGCGGATATTACATGGAGTGTGCTTTGCGTGTTTGCTTTGAGGATTTATTTTCAAAAGATTGTTTTTTTTTTTTATTTATTTGAAAACGAATAAGACTGTCAGTCGAGCTTTTTCGACGACTTGTGCGTTGTGTAATTTGTATCGATGTGAATGATATTTCAATATACACCCTAAACTCTTATTGTGCGGTGTCGAAATAACACGGCTCATATAAAAATAATCGATTATATTTTTATAATGTTTTTAAACTTTGATACGGTATGAAAATTCAAAAAAATCTATTATTATTCAACAATGGTAAAATCCTGAACAAACCAGTATTCATAATTATTAATTAAAAATTTACGACGTTTTTTGATGATTTCATATGGCAAATTTTTTCCACATCGCACATTTTTTTATAAATTATATTTAAATGGAACTTCCATTCATATCGATGGAACTCATCTATAACTTTTGTCTGATCACCATACATTTTTCACACAATAGTCTCTGGAACTTATCCCCATGTAATAGAAGACTTGGGTTTATTATTATATAAGTATTCAAAAGTAAAATAGAATCGAAAGCTTTGTTAAAATATGAAAACGAATTCGATACATTGTATCGTGTACGCTATGATTGTATAAATTTTCCGACCTGGATTCTCGAGGAAATTGCGAGAAATTTTCGCATTTTATAACCTCAATTGATTTAATGGTAGAAGCCAGACGGATAAAAAAACGCTCCTGAAATAAAACTACGTAATGTATAGTAAAAGTTTCCCACAAATCAACATTTCATGAAAAATTTCACAATTTTTATATGTTACGCATTGTTGGTATAATTGCGTTTTCCATGAAAAACGCAAGCTTTTTACATTTTTGTGAAATTTAAACAACATTGAAGCAATATTTGCCATTCGTTTCAATTTTTTTTCGATTATTTTTTAAGATGATCTCTTTAATGATTTACAAAGCCGAGCTTTGTGTCTGTGATCCTTAACGTCCTTTTTAACGATATTGCGATACTATGGCGTCAGTAATCCGAATCCGTTTCAGCCTTCCATAGGTATATTTTTAGACACATCAACCCTTATATTTGATAAATGACATTAAGCACTTGCTTTTTTAACAACTTCAACAAAAGGAGTCAACATAACAACAGGTGACGTTAAATTTCACAAACAACGCAATATTTTTTGCACTTTTCACGAAAAACGCAACTGCAAAAACATTGCGTAACATATATATATTATAAAATATGCATATACATATGTAAAATATATACATATATATTATTAACTGCATTTTGTAATTAGTTAATATATATATACAATTGCGAAATCATTTCAATAAAATATGTAATTGCAAATATAACGATGCGCTTATGATTCAAAACCTTTTTATTTTTTCATTGTTACACTTCCGCGAATAAATCGATCGGCGGCCCTGATATCCGAAAAACCATTTCGGTCCATAACCCGATCGTTTTTTCAGCATGAAAGCTTTATTTATCGTTGCTGAAACGGTTAACGAGGTCATCTAGTTTCCCCGCATTTTTCACGCTGTTTGGCAAAAGCTCGAGCACTCGCTATATGCGAAAAGTTGAGACTCCAACAGTTAGTTTGTACGAATTACATGTTTCCAAGCGAATTTCACTAATTGAAAGTTGGTGAAAAACAGCAATATTTCACTGCGTATTCGTTAAGTGAGTTATAGTTGGATTGTCAATTTAGTTTTTGTATATAAAAAAAATGTTTTTTTTTCCTTTTGCGTCTATGAAAACATGCGCGTTATTCAATTATGATTGTTGAAGTTTTTATTTCTACTTCTTTGAATAATATATTTACCATAATAAATTATTACTATATATTTCAATTTATTATTATTATTATTATTATTATTATTATTATTATTATTATTATATGATAAAACACATTATAAAAATAGTTTTTATTGATTTTATGAAATGAATTTAATAATATTTTATTACTTGATTTCATGAATAGATAATTCTTTGAACGATCGAATTTAATCTTCAAATTGAATAATTGTTAATTAATTTAACATAATTAATTAACAATTATTAATATTACATAAAACATACCATGTCTATTTCAAACATCTCTACTTTAATATTTTGAATGTCAGATGATGCACAAATAATAAAAAAAATAATATTTCAATAATACAATAAGAAACAAATTATATTTTATTCTTAATCTGAAGCGTGGTCAATTACGATAAATAACGGCTTATTCCCTGAATCCTTATAACTAACATTCGACCCTTATATATTTCATCTTAGAGACGTTACAATTAAATTTATATACGTTCCTCTGATTTACGAAATTTTATTAAAATATGGTCAAGCAAAATGTTTTTTTGTAGTAAATTTATTTTGAATTTGTTAACAAAAAATGAGAAAAAAAACAATCATCCATCATGGAATTCCTGAATAAAACTACCCATTACCAGACAGGCTGTTCTTAAAATATAAAGGAATTGATTATTTCACGTGATGAACCAACGAAAAAAAAATTAATTTAGAAGATAAGCAAAAGTAAAGCTGAATTAGTATAATATTATTTTTGATAAATTCTTATATGAATATTTTTTTCATTTTTCAGATACATTTTAAACTCTTTATACGCGGAATTTCTTGACCCAATCTCCCTATATTGTACGGATTTAAAGTTTCTATTTACGCAGTTTTCACTTTGAAAATTATCTCTCGTTCTTGCATGGATTCGTAATGTTTTTATACGCGGTTCATCGCGGAACGAATCTACTGCATAAATCGGGAGATGGGTGTATATTCAATAAAAAAACTCGTATTGAATTTAAATTTTCGATAAGCTCTTCAGAGCTTTTCCGCTCGATTTTTCATCGAACTTGAAAGGGAGCGGAAAACAACCAGTCCTTGAACTTAATTGCTCGAATTCGTGACGCCATAAATTATTTCGCATCGGCCGGTACTTACTACGCTACTTACTAGTTTAATTCGTACATAACTGTTAAATTGTACGTGTCAACGATGGCCGACTCTATTGTGACAAATCCTTTCCGAATCTGATCAATTGGCGGGTGTCGGGTTCTCTTCCTGGACACGAATCGATATAAATTGCTTACTTTGAATCGATTTGTTTGTCGTTTGTTTTGTCGGCCGAGTCATTTTGGGAGTTACCTGGTATTTCAAGGTTTGAGAAGTGCTGTTTTGTATTTTTTTCCCGGCCTTTAGGGATGCTTGTATCATTCGTTTGTTGTTTGTATACGTTGAATAAATATAAATCGGGAGTCAAAAGTATTTTCTCGCCCTTAATTTTTAAAAAATCATATTTTTTTAATGAAATTTATATCCTCAACCGATTTAAATTATAGAGTATTTTATTTTCAATAAATCTAACAAGTGAATTTTGCGTGTGAAAAAACTTTGATTACAAATTTTTCTAATAAGAACAGAACTATAGGAAAAAAACTAACTTGACTATCCATGTGATTTTTTTGGTTTAAAAGGACCAAATTCTTTTATTTTTAATACTTAATAGTATATTACTTTATCTACAACATGTTTTATATTTAGTTTGCTTTATTTTATTTTAGTTTGTAAGAAAAAGTGAAGGCAGGCAAATTCTTTTGAATCATTACACGGTCATAGAGAGGATTTTTTTTTAGGGAGAGGGGATGGAAAAATACATTTTTTTATAAGTATGCGATACCAATATGGTGTTGTTTTTTATTTGAAGTATAATATGTGTGTAAATTCAAGTCGTTCAAAGAATTTATTTAGATATATTCCATCATGGTCGTGTGAAAGAAGAAAGTCACTCATAGATCCCGGGAATATTAACGAGAGTCAAATTTTCGTCTTATAATATTTTTTTGTTTCAGACCTGAAAATATAGTTAATTGAGAAAAAAAAATAATCAAGATGACTTCGAACAAAGAAGAAACTGTGACGCTGCAGGCGATGGACAGCCTAACTTCAAAGTAAACCAAAATTTTCTATATACATTTAAAAAATTCATATCATTACAATCGACAAAATTTTCCTAAAATATCACAACCGAACATACTCAAAATAAACCCATCGACCTTCTACCATTATTCAACTCGATCATACCATTACAAACACCTCCCGATTTACGAATCCCTCGATCATTAACAAACGATTGAATATTTTCAGAAACGGCAAAACCGAATCGGACTCCATTCCCATCAACGCATCATCGGAAGAAGAATACAATCCGCATTTGCACAGACAAGCGGCGCATCCCACGACGTGAGCATCGCGTTTTATTACTGAAAATTATACAATATTGTCCTGTTTACGTGTCCAGGGATATCAAGGAGATGGTTAGGTCACGTCCTGGATGCGTCCATACCCAGTCAGGATCGGCGAAAACGAGCCAACGAACCAGAGTCGAATCGTCGATCTATTTCGGACTCAATTAATGTCGGACAATTAAGAATAATTTATCGCATCGATGGCCGGTTAAGACTCTAGTGTCGATTGACACATAAAATGGAACATAAATAGATTTGAATGCCGTTTCGATCGTCTATTAAAAAAAGCGTCGAAGCGGTTAGATCTGCATATTTCCCGTTTCTCAATTCGCGTGCCGGCTTCGGAGTCAATTGAATCCAATAATTCTGCGAACGACGGACTATAGACCAATTTCGCCATGAGCAACAATCACGACTCGGTTTTTTTTTTTTGAATATTATATGTAAATAGCGAAAGAGCAAATCGGTATGTGCGTCAATTGAGATGCGCCGACAATTAGAATAACGCGTCATGATGTATTGGCGATGTTGAGTTCACAGTAGAACCTCTATTATTCGGATTTTTGATTGTTTTTTGAATTTGTTTATTTATTTTGAATGATGGATTTTACTTTTTTTGCGTAAAATGTGTCTAAAATTGTACGAGTATGTGTCAAAAGTATACCCTCAAAGGTGATTAAACCAAAAAGGAATATTTCTAAAATAGTAGATTTTATAAATTATTTTTTTCAATAAGTTAATTCTATATATAATTCTATATTCGCGCCGTTCATCATTTCAATCGCTGAAGTTTATAATACATGACAAAATCGGTTATGAAAAATAAACAAACACACCAACACATTTTTTTGTGTTTAATAAATATAATAATAAGGGTTGACTTAATGGAGTACTGAAAAAAACCTTATTATCTTATTAATAAGACTCTTGTTCGGTTTTAATTTGATCATAGTAGTACATGTACACTCGCAAAGTCGTAACTGTTGTCAGTATTGCACAATGATCCAGAATTCTGAGTATTTGAGTCTTTTTAAATTTAAAATTTAAGGGGGTATTCAACTCTAAAAATTTGATAAAACCGTTTTTTTTTCATATTTATGAAGTCTAAACCTTTAAGAATATAAGACTAATGGGATTTTTTGAAATTAGGATTATTTTAAGAGATGCAGCTTTTTTTGTGAAAGCCTAATGTATTATATGAATCAGTTACGTTGCCCGAAACATTAAACGCAATTTTCTCGAAACTTCTTTTTTCGACCTGGTGTTTTAGATATCTTGAGTTTTAATTAACTGATTTATTTAAAATTTTGAGAAAATATTATTTGTATATCCTTCTACGACTGGAACCTTGAATTTTGAAACAAATTCACTATTTTTAAAAAATTTATAAAGGTCAAAAAAGAGGCCGAAAAAAACATTTTTTTTTAAATCGTTGCCTTTTTGCGAAAATTTTTTTTCCAAGGTCCGGGATGTTGCGATGTTTTTACTCAATAAGAATTTTCTTGCTTTTTTTTTTGTTCCAAAACGCTACAAGGTTTGGAATATTATACACCACGATACATCTTTTATTTTGGCCCCCACTTCATTATATCATAACTCGACGAATTTTTGATTTTCTTTTTACAAAATAATTTTGAATTCTTAAAATATTATGTAAAAAAATTTATACTAAAAATTTTTTTAGTTTTTTTTATTCCACGTGGAAAAACTCCTGAAATTTAAGCTTCTAGAGTAGAATACCCCTTAACTAGACTTCTATTCACTTTTTTTCAGTGGTTATTATAATATAATGTTTATTTATAATCTCACCTATGTCTAAAGAAAACGTATTGTGCTATAGCGTTGAAAGACAAATTGGATATCATCAATGCACTGAAAAGAGGTGCATCGAGATGTAGTCTCGATTATCCAGATTACTTCAACCCTCGTCAAATCCATACAATCGAAGCTCTACTATATTTAGAGCATGTTTTCAGATATTTTTGAAATTTCAGCAACGTGGAAACGCTCGTCCACTTGTTAAAAGGCAGCCTCGGCACCGGGATAATGGCCATGCCTCAGGCATTCTTCAACGCCGGTCTCATATCTGGAACGATCAACACCATCTTGATAGGCGTGTTGTGCACTTATTGTTTGCACGTGCTGGTCCGATCTCAATACGAGCTGTGCAAGAGGAAAAGGGTTCCTGTACTGACCTATCCCGAATCGATGAAGCTCGCCCTTGAGGTAGGACCGAATTGTATGAGAAGATTCGCACCAGCTGCTCCCATCATCATCGACATCTTCATGATCGTTTATCAATTGGGCATCTGCTGTGTCTATATAGTGTTCGTCGCCGGCAATATCAAGCAGGTAATGTGCAAGTAGATAATTCAAACGAGAATTATATAGGGTGTACCAATATGTTACGCAAGATTTAAATTTGCCGCCATTTGTACAGTAAATTGCTAGCAACAATAAAAAAAACAATTGGACAGCTGAGAGGTTAGGGTTAATAAAAATGGAGTGCTATATGATACAACAACGTGTTTTCTTTATTGAACAATTTCTCAAAAAAATATTTTTATTTTGCTCGAAAAATCAGCATCCACTTTTTGATGTTCAATAATCCAACTCTTCACTGTGCATGGTCATTAGGCTTCAAATGTTGTGTTAATTGAATTTTGTATAATAAGTATGGAGACATCTTTTGTGAGTATACGCTGTAGAGAGCTTTTTGAAATTTTAAATTCTTGTCCATGACGCCGAATTGGTGTTCCGGGATTTTCACCAACACTCTCATGCACTGTTTCGATAACATTTGAACGGTCTTTTTTTGGACGACCAGTGTGTTTAGCGCCTCCAACTAATCCAATCAACCTGAATTTTTCAATTAATCTCTTCACAGTTGACGAAGTTAAAACACTAATCTGACCATATTTTGTACGAACTTTTCGAAGGGCGGCCGCCAAACTTTCATTATTTTTTGAGAATTTTTTCAATAATGAAAACACGTTGTTGTATCATGTAGCACTCCATTTTTACTAACCCCAATTTCTCAGCTGTCCAATTGTTTTTTTTTCAGTATTGCTAGAAATTTATTGTAAAAATGGCGGCAAATTTAAATCTTGCGTAACATATTTGTACACTCTGTATAAAATAATTGTGTGTTGTAAAACGAATAAAACGTGCATTAGAATTAATATAAATAGAGGATCGGCAACGCCACAAACGCGAACAGGATAAAATACCAACCGCATGATCAGTATTCACGACTTTCATAATATAATCAAATCGGACCGATTTGTTAAAATATGATTTAAATTAAATTAAAATTGTAACAAGAGGAAACGTTGACACTGCTATATCATTTCAATTCACGAACTATTCTTTCTATTGTTCATTTCATATTTTTAATGCAAAATTTTTTTCATCGCACACTTCAAATTAAATGATGTTCAATACGAAATTCTTTAATGCTAGTCGTATATTATTCTAATGCACGATTATTTTAATTTGTTTTAAGCCACAATCTATATTTTTTAAATGCGCAGTTAAATTGCACATAATGTTAATTAATTAATCCAAATATATAATTTGTCGTTTTGATCAATTTAGATCATGTTTGATTTCAGATATGTGATGCATATATGCCGGAGCTCGATATTAAGTTGCATATGTGCATTCTGTTTTTGCCGTTGGTTGCAATTAATTGTATCAGGAATCTGAAGCTCCTGGCACCGTTTTCTACGTTTGCCAATGTGATCACCTTTGTCGGTATGGCATTGATTTTGGTATATGTGCTCCAAGATATGAAATCAGTATCAGAATTGGACATGGTTGGATACTTAAGAAACTTTCCACTGTTCTTTGGAACGACACTGTTCGCTTTAGAAGCCGTCGGAGTGGTATCGATCCGTTCTTCGTTGCATAATTGCAAATAACAGTGTAACAATATTGATTCATCTTTCACTTTACAGATTATAGCATTGGAAAACAACATGAAGACACCGGCGTCGTTCGGAGGATACTTTGGTGTTTTGAACATAGGAATGTCTGTTATTATAATCTTATACGTCCTTATGGGAGCTCTCGGTTATATGCGATATGGAAGCGAAGCAACAGATTCAATTACATTAAATTTGCCACAAGATGAAATGTAAGAGTTTGCTCCAATAATATGTTGTATTTTTTTTTAGTTTACTTAAAAATTTATATATAATCTTCAGCATGTCACAAACGGTTAAGATCATATTCGCAATAGCCATCTTCATATCGTACGGCCTGCAGTGCTACGTGCCCGTTGAACTAATATGGAACACTTACATGAAGAAGAGGGTCGAAGGTAGCCAACACGTTCTGGTCTACGAATACGTGCTGAGGGTCAGCCTCGTCCTAGCCACCTGTAAGTGTAACAACCATCGATTTTTACCTCCCCCATACGAGCCACTTCCCAGAATGCGTTTTGCACTATTGATCCGATGAGCGTTGACAATTTTAGCATGCGGTTTGATATTTCACTGCCGATTTTTTGCGTTGTGTCGATGTTTTTCCCTCGAGAACTTGGCGAGGTCGCGAATTTAACCGACTGATTGATTGTAGTTATTTTGGCGATTGCCATCCCGAGGCTGAGCCTGTTCATTTCGCTGTTCGGCGCCCTTTGCCTATCGGCGATGGGCATCGCTTTTCCGGCTATTATGGAGCTGTGCGTGGCCTGGCCTGACAATTTCGGTCCCTACAAGTGGCTTTTGGTCAAGGATGTGCTCCTCATCATGTTCGGGCTCATCGGGCTGGTCGCGGGTACTTACACGAGCCTCGTGGACATTGTGAAGTCGTTTATGTGAGTGGTTGATCTTCGCCAAGGCTGTGTCGTTTGTCCTGACCGTCAAACGGTTCCTGTTCATTGGTTATCGACTATGTATTTTACTGAATTTATTTAAGAACTTTTAGATGTAAGTATGTTGTTGATTGAGGCGATGGAGATTGTTGACGTCGCCGTTGTTGTCGAGGTTCATTATGTTTAGGAAATTTTTGTGTGTATCGTTGATTGTATGAATATGTCGCAGACCATGTATATTATTAGCCCATGTATGTATATTTGATCCAGTCCAGCCTAATCTTACCCAATCCAAAACTTCGTTCAAAGTAAATAAAATCGCCAGAAAACTTATATTCGCAGTCTAACCTAACACAACCCAACCCCTAACGATGTGTATCTATGACTGGTCCAAATGTACATGGACTCAAATACACTTGGACTGTGACAAATATGAACAGTTCGAAGTTATATTGGGACACTTCAGTTAATGAATTTTAAATCTGTAAATAGTAAAAAACATGTTGCCTGAAAATGAAACTACATTATATAATAGTTATAACTACTTAATTAAAACATGGAAAATAAAATAACAAAAAAGCTGTTTTAATATTATATTTCTTTCGTTTCCAATTTACGCTATTATTTCCGAAAAAGTTATTTAAATCTTTCAAAAGAGGTTAATGATTTTTTCTATTCTCATATTTTTAACACTATTAGATTTCATCATAGTTAAAGAACTTTCCATCATTTGAAAAAATACAATTGATCAGGTGTCCGAATATTATTTTGCCATTTGTTATTATTTTTATTTTATATATTTAATATTTATTTACATAAAAAATAAATTTAAAAATACCACTATAAAATAACTGGTTTCCTATATCAGTAATATGGGAAACCAGCTATGGTAGCCATAAATTTATGTAATCATCTTGAATCAACAATAATAAAAGTTTTTTAGCTTTTTACTTATCATTTCGGTATTTCTAAACTTAAAAAAATCGAATACTGAAGTGTCCTGACATTGTTTGGAGTGACTGTGCATACCAATTTTCTTTATCCTAAACATTTCCATAATATGAGCTCGCGCTGATGCAACAATTAGAACAAAGCTATAGTTTTATCATTACAAATTGCTCAAACGGAAGTCAAATCTGCAATCATATTATATTTTCAATCCAAAATTATTGAAAAAATTACAAACATTCCATTGAAGTGTGTTTTTACAATAACTTAGTAATTTAGACTA
The DNA here is from genome assembly GCA_028571205.2 of Hydropsyche betteni. Classification (NCBI taxonomy): domain Eukaryota; kingdom Metazoa; phylum Arthropoda; class Insecta; order Trichoptera; family Hydropsychidae; genus Hydropsyche; species Hydropsyche betteni. Next base: position 154,984 of record JAOXNN020000022.1, read on the forward strand.
TGGGTTTTCAGCCTGGGGCCACAAATCAAATTTATAAATTTGAGAACCGTACCAGTTAAATCTTAGAAATCATCTAGAATTTCTAAATAATGTCTATAGTATATGTAAAGAAATCATTTTTAAGATTTGGTTTATCTTATGAGAATATGGGAGGATTATAGAATTTAAATTAAAAAGTGGGTCACATATGAAAACGGTTGGGAACCCATAATTTTAAAATTTTTTGATATATTCTATATTTTTTAATCAGAATACACAATTTAGAAACTAAATGAATTTTAACCAAACGAAAATATGAATATAAATCATATTTAAGAAATTAATATTGTTTGAAATCTTTCACGTTGCTATTTTAAGCTAATTTAAAATATAATTAAGTTACATACCTTATAAAAGATAAGTGTTGCAAAATCTAATTTGCAATGAAAAGTATATATTGATTAAAATGTAAAAGTATTCGTTCATTTTAAAACAACATAATACTATTTTTTTTTCCAGGCTACAATAATAGGTTTTTAGATTAATATATTTATAATTAAACAATTATTTACTCAAAAGAATAACGGTTTATTGAAATTTGACTTGTGAAAATATTCGAATTCATTATATTCTTATTTATTTCATATATTTTACTTCAGAATTGTTAAAAATAGTAACTTATATTATGTTAAGTGGCTTTTGAATATTTCAAAAAGGAAACATAATTTATTAACACTTATTTATTATTAATTTCATGAAGTTAGTATATTTTTATTCATAAACAACATATTATTTTATTACCAATCTTCAGATACCTCTTTACGATGAATCGTCACTCTATTGTAACTATTGATAGGTTTATGTGTGAAAAAATGTAATAGTAAGCTGTTATGCTTATGTTATTGAAAATATGAAAAAAACTGAAAAAAAATCAGCATTGTGTTACAAGCAATTCTATTTTATAGGTTTCTTGATAATGTTCGATGGAAGTTGTTGTGTATAAAAACATTATCTGAAAATATTTAACTAAACTGTTTTTCAGCATATTGCTACCATCAACAATTTTCAATTTAGATTATATTGATATAAATAGTGCAATCACTGCCTTTATAGATTTTACTCGTTGTCAATTGATGTTGACTTAAGGTCAAGAGTAATTAAAGATCACAGTAGGAAAATCACCACATACATAGTTGTGTAGACAAAATATTGTAAATGCTTTATGCTCATAAATGATTATAATTTCTTAATTTTTTTTTGTGAATATTTTAATGTCCCCACATTTGTATTAAATCTTCAAGAATAAATTTTCCGTATGTCATACCCAATACATCATAAACTTAGAGGCTATGCCAATGAATATCTTTTGCAAAAATATTTTTTTACACTTTCTCAAATAAACAATTTAAAATTCACTTGAAAACATATTGCCATAAAGCGAATATATTCACTATAGGCTTAAGTTATATTTAATTCTATCACAATGATTATAAAAAGACTAATTAATCATTGAAAATATAGATTATTGTATAAATAAATATTTATGAACTGTAAGCTTTTGATGATGTTATAATTAATTAAATGATGAAGTCGGAATATAAAAAATTATGTTAAGACACTACGATGTATTTCATTGTGAAAACAGAACAAGAAGCATTAAACTGTAGATTAAGACACTATGATGTATTTCATTGTGAAAACAGAACATGAAGCATTAAACAGTAGATTAGATATTTACTTGGAAATGTACCAAAGTAAATTGATATTTGTAAATTGATGAAATTAACGTTAAGCTAAGAATAATTAAATAACCAGTTTTTCTGTAATATAAAGATTTTATTGTCTAAAATGAATATTCTGATAGTGAAATGAAAAAAAATTCTTTTATCTGATACATGCAGCTTAAATGAAAGAATATAATTGCATATTTAGCTTGCTCTAAGTAGAAAGAAATATTTTTTTGGTAAATAACATATATGTGAATCCAGTAAATATCGCTTTGATGTCAAGAAAGTCAAGGAAAATTGCTTGCGATAAAATTTTGAAAATTAAGTTGTGAATCAAATAATACATATCGAGACTTGTTTTTTTTTTCAGTTATGATCCAGTGCAATTAAAAATTTGTAATAAAATTGTTGAAATATGACTAAATAAAAGCTGAATTTGCTAATGCCATCGATGTAATGATTTGAAGTCTCAACTCAAAAATACGAAATAAAACAAATATAATGCCTTGTGTAAACATTTATTAATGACTCATTTTCATACAAAGGTTCCAAACATCACACAATACCATTTTACAAAGGCAAGATTTGGATTGCTCCTTACATAATATGTACACATACATTCTTTGAAAACACCAACTTAAGCGAACCAATAAATCCTTCATAACCAGAGACAAATATTCCACAAAAAGAATTTTCATAATGAATATTTTTAATACATCGACGATGCAAGCTTTTGTATTCTAAATATGAATACTAGTAATCGAAATCGAGTTGGCCTGCTTGATTATGATAGTGATATTTCAAAATGTTAAAATTATATTGTTACACACAAAAATGCTTCAATTATTTTTTTTTTAAACAGACACATACACATCAATTATATAATAAATACTAAATAGGCAAGATGAATGACAAATAATCATATTCTAATATAAGATCAAAAAAATATAAATTTTATGCTGTGTCACATATAATGGAAGAAAATCACATTTAGGATCACAAATATTGAATCATGGCCTATGAAGTTTGTTTCATCAACACTTCCACCTTAAACAATATCATTTGGCTTTGCACGATTCTCACTAAGAAAGTAGTAGTATTCTGGTAATTTAGTAATATTATATTTATACAAAATGGATATATTATCATATATACTTAAATATTGAATCATGGCTCATGAAATTTGTTTTATCAACTCTTAAACAATATCATTTGGCTTGACATGATCCTCACTAAGAAAGTAGTAGCATTCTGGAAATTTTGTTTCATTATATTTACACAAAATGGATATATTATATACTTAAATATCAATAATATTGAATCATGGCCATGAAGTTTGTTTCGTCAAAATTCCCACCTTAAACAATATCATTTGGCTTTGCATGATCTTCACTAAGAAAGTAGTAGCATTCTGGAAATTTAGTATTATATTTACACAAAATGGATATACACCAAATTCTCTTTTGCACGGATTCAAATAACACGATCCAATAAAAAGAAACGATTATTTTTTACATTGATTTTTTTCACTTTGAAACGGTTTAAAAAAAAAGATAAAAATCACATATTGGACTGCATTATGTGCATCGTGTATTTTTCGCTACAACAAAACAACAGAAAACGGGCACATTTATTATCTAGTAGTGATACTGAATAGCTACATAATTATGTTAAATATATTTTTTAAATAATATATATAATGAAAAATTACCGTTTTTTACCGTTACCGTTTTTTTTAAATTACCGTAGTCTTTGGAACGTATCCCCCGTGCAAAAAGAGAATTTGGTGTACTGTATACTAAAATATCGATATATGATCATTTAGACCCAAAGGATTCAATTATATTTTTTGTGACATAATCTAATATGTACATGTTTTAATGTTGTGCAAACTAAAAGGTAAAGCAACTTGAAAATTTATGCACTTTCTTGAAATCAGACGAGTAAGAAAATATAAGAAATTGACCATCGATTGAGTTTTAATAAGCTAGTAGTCATTTTTGACTCAATCAACTTGACAGTTAACACTTATTTAAAAAATTTGGCTTTTCACCTGAAATCATTCTCAGGTCTTACAATATTACTTATAAAATATTTACACATTTTCCAACTTGTGAAATTAAAATATACTTCTGCTCAAAGATTAAATTCGGATTATTGTATGTAAATACAATAAATAGAAATCACTAGATAGCAACAATGAACTATTCCTTTACAATCATTAATTTGAAATCTATATCCAGAGTTTGGAAATTAAGTACACATTAAAAATACAGTTGTGCAATTGCAAAGACAAACATATCTAATCAAAAATTAAGTGGAAAAGTTGGAATAAATAAAAATACATACTAATCCTATAATACTAATACCTAAACTAAATTTTATATTTGAAATGATGAACTTCAGCACAAATTTTTACATATCATAACAGTTATGAAGATTCAATATCCATTATATTTACAATTGGAGATTTCTTCAAAACCAATTTCAAATACTTTGAAATATATATATAAAAAATTAATTTTTAAATAAAAAAAAATAATATCAAACGTGGTTTATAATTCTGAAATGTCTTCCATATATTATTTACAAATTCATGAAAATGTCAAAAGTGGTATCACGTTAGCACTTTCCAAATGCTGAGTAATGAATTTCAGAGTTTTTACTTTACGAAAAGATGGTACGTCTTTAATGTTTACTGATAATTTCGGCACAACTTGTGCGATTCGAAATTATTTTTTATGTTGAATATTTATGAAAAGGGGTTTTTATCTACAGTCAATTCAGTTGAAGCGACCAGAAAATAAAACAGCTTCGGTATTTTCGTTGTAAAAAGTAGTAAGCAACTATGTTTTGAAAATAGATAAATCTGTTGAATACTATTTGAAAAAAATCAATGCACAATTGCAATTTTTTTATAGTTATTTGAATGCATATTATATATCCATTTATATGATTCTGAAAATTTTAATCGATATAGTCTATTACCTGATTTGGTCCACTTACTCATTTAAAATATAATATTGAAATTGTATATGTATTTTGAGAGTTAATAAAGAATTTAAAAAAAAAGATTAAATATAATATTAGAAAATTATTAATTTTCCTTAATAGTGTGACAATTATTTAACATTAATTAAAGTGTTGTTACCATTTTTCAAAAACACGAAATTCACATTTACAACAATTAAAAAATAAAACTATAATACATGTTTAATGAGGGTTCCGCAATGCTTTATAACGCTCTTTTTCATTATGATCGTTAGGTGGTTCTCTTTCGAAAGAAACAATTTCCATAGCTAAAAATGAAAATTTCAATATTATTATTTATTCTAATATGCATAAAATATACTGCAGTAAATTCTAGTTAAATAAATTACCATGTTCGGAAAGAACAGGTGTTTTGGTGAGATAGTTCCAAGTAGCTTCATGACGAACATAGCCAGTTTCAACGTGACAACGAGAGAGTTGTTCCGTTACTTGACGAGCCAAAGCGCGGCATTTATCAAGGTTTATGCGATTTCCAGATACTCTAAAAATATTAAATGAAACTTTAAAGTAACAACGAATTTATTAAAAAATAAATTTGAACAATTAACTTTATTACCGGCTAGGTGCAGTTTGATTAATAAAGTGTAAATCGCGACAGGTTATACTGAAACAGGGCACAGCTGCGTGAGCTGATGAACTAGCGGCTGCCAACGCTGATCGGTAACGGGCATGATTTGATGAAGGATCCATGCAACGTTCCAAAGGTGGTAATTGCTGAACAACACTACTGCATCGAGCCCACTGAAAATTTAATGTAGTAAATAATTATTTTTCTCATACATTTTTCAAACAGTTTGTTAAAATTAATATACGTACAGTTTTTTTCAATCTTGATATGCACACCATATTTAAAGCTCCTATTATCGCCATTAGGGAATTGAAATTTCCAAGATTGAAACATTCTCTGGCACACATTACCCAATATTCAAGAATCCTAGCGCGTGGCTTAGTTTTCACAGACTATAATAAATACCAAAAATTATATATTATGAAAGACCCAATAAAATTCGGAAAAATATAAATGTGAAAAAACCTTTAAGATGTCTGTAGCTACTAGGAAATTCAATCGGTTAAACCACTTTCCATAAGCCTCCAGATTTTTGGTTTTCTTTGGTTCATATTGGCGCTGATGTATTGGAACATCTTTGCTGACGGACGTTTGGATGAAAGCTTGAATAAATTCTTCAGGTCCCACAAATGAAAGTAAATGCAATTCTAAAATTGTCAACTGCCGGGCCAACTCCACATGTGTTAGTCCGGTAGACATAACGTCCATCTGAAAATATATGGAAAGAATAGTATCGGGAATAACAATTGAAAAAAAAATTGAAAAAAGCTTAATTACTGGATTAAGTTTGTCTCCTGATGGAGCAAAAGGTGTATCGATCAAAGTCTCTTCATAGCGTTCTAAAGCTGTTAACCTGTCTAAAAGTTTTTGCAACAAAAGGGACATTTCGTCTCTTAACGATAGCATTTCTTCTGATGCACATCTGGAAGTAAATATAAAATCAGTATAGCAAAAATCAAATGAAATCAAGCACTGACATATCATACAAACCTTTGAGTTATATTCCGAACCAATGCCATTACACGATCATCACGAAAATCATATGGAAAACTCCGTGTCCATTCACCAAGTAAGCGAACAAGCGAAGTCATTTCAGCCAATGCAACATCGGCATCGTCGGCACACGGAACAGTCACCTATAGCAGTAGTTTGTAAAACAAGGTATTTAAGAAACCTGATGTCAGGCCGGCATATTCATACTTGAAAATGCAACAAGAACAACGGTCGCTGCGCACATTTCAAATTCAAAATATATTTAACATCTTATAATTCGCAATTGAAACGACAAAAACTTGCAAACACCACACGCTGGTAAAAGCTTACAATTTAATTATACGCAGCAGCTTTTTGTCGATATATAAAAATATGTATATTCACCTGTCCCGGTGACGTATGTCTCCGGCATAGCGTAGCTAATAATTCATGTGGACGTACATATATGCGGCAGCATAGCAAAAATGCAAATATAAAAGTACGATCAGCTCCAGGTCTAAGTAGGTCCACGAGTGCTTCTAATGTTCCGCTAACAACTTGGCCATCGCGATATTCAAGTTCAGATACCACGAGACTGGTAGCTGCGGGCACTGCAGCAGTATTTGCGACCACAACGCTCGGACCAGGTCTCTGATAAAGAAATAATCCAATCAATAAAATTTTATATTTATAGCTCGATGTGAATATTAATTTTTTATTAATGAGGCAACGGAGGACAATCAATAGGTCTAAGACATGTTTTTATAAACTTGATAGTCCCGGAATTTTCGCATGTACCGAAAATAATCAAAATGTTATCTAAATTTGAAATGGGAAATAGTTTTAATAACATACCACTAAACAAAGCCAACATGAAGATAATATAGTCGAACACACCACTTGAACAAGCCAACGGCTGAATAACGAACGTAGAATCATAGAACGATGAACAAATAAAGGAAACATATTGACATGTTGGATTGTCTGTTGTTGTCGAAGTTCTTTTTTCAATAATGGTTCAGATTTATCGTGATTTATTGTGAGTTTAGTGACCAGCGGTAGGGTCAGTAATCGCACTGGGCTATCAAGGGATTTTTTTTTATGAATCTAAAATTTTTCAATATAATTTTTTTATAAAATATATGATCTTTTAATTTTGTATGGGAAAAGCTTTGTCCTGCAGCGGATTTATATATAACTTATTTTATTACTTGCAATTAGATATGTTACTGTTATTTTTTGACGATTTAGCCTCGTAAAATGCGCCACAGTTAAGCAACAAGTGGCAGTCAGTTGTATATTATAGTTACGTTCGCGAATCGTTGACCTGTGATAATTTGGAAAGTAAAATCAGTTTTCAAATACGTTAAAAGTTAACTACGAAAAAAGGAACGAACTTTAGGATTTGAAAAAGCCCCGTTTCGCAAAATACGTATAATATTTATATAAGATTTTATTGCTTAGACATTTTCATCGCAATTTTCAACATTTCTTCTGTAATCAAAAGCGCCGATTTCTACCGATTACGAAAATTAAGCAACAAATAGCACAATTAGGGCACCCCGTGATTGTGTATCATTGCCCCGAAACTCTTCGAAATTGAACTTCAACAAGGAAAAACTCACGATTTCCCGATACAACATACACCAAAACTTAAACACCCCATTTTTTATACATAATAATGCAATTAATTCCCGACTGAGGACAGTTCGCACTAACGACCGAAGAAACACAATACAGTAAATTCTCGAGTTACGCGAATTCGACTTGCGTCAATTCATACTTACGCGATTTTGAAAAAATCGTAATTTATTTAATTGCGATTTGTTTCTGAATGACTTTCAGCATACCAATTATTAAAAGAAAATTGAAACGATCGTAAATAAACTTTTGCAAAGGGCCAAACTCTGAACTTTTGAAAATATCACGATATTTTGCGTCAAAATGCACTAGCTTTAACCCATTACCTCCCACTGTACTCACATGGGTACACTTGTTAAAGGCGTGATTTCATGTTTTCCTATAATGATTATTAATGATGGAAGTAGTTACTCATTTCAACAATAGATGGTATTAGTAATCTATGGAAACAGTCAATATGGCGGGAATAAAATGATAACTGTCATTATTGTGAGTTTGTTTTTTTTTTGTCGTGTACTCATGTGAGTACAGTGGGAAGTAATGGGTTAAGTGCGGTCGAACGCTGACAATGAGTGTGGTATTGCTTTGCGTGGACTTTTCACCCTACCAATCCAAATCAACAAAAACAAACAAAACGGCCAGAAAACACAGACTCGATCCGGCGGGAATTATAATAAGACGCTTCGATGCGTAACCGTGGCCATTGAAAGGTTACGTTCCGGTTCAGCGAAACTGATGAAACGGATCCTGTCGGACGTGAAAGCGTCGACAGAAGTCGTTTATCCGAAAACGCTGTTCGCATGTCGTATATCGCTTTCAGGCGTCGTGTGTTATTGATGTTTTTGATGATGTTTTGTATTCAAAAGTGTTATGTCATAAGAAGCGGATATGCGTGTTGTGCGTTGACGAATTTATAGAGGATGTGTGTTTATGAATTTACATTTTGAGTTTGATTACGATTTTTATTTTTTATAATCGTTATGTATGTCTGTGGCTTTTGATGTACAATTTTTTTTTACATATTACAGTAAACTCATCTATTACGATAGATTCCACGTTATAGAGGGTTAAAGTTTTTCAATTTTAATTTTTTTTTTGGCATTTTTACGTATTAGCTGCTTGTTTCAAATGCATTTGAAAAAAAATTGATTTGAATGCATTTGAACGATATATGGAGAGGACGTTATAGGGGGATTTATTGTACAAGATTAGGGGAAAGTAACTCGTAAGGAGTCTATAACTGAAAATTATTCTTTCGTGAATGTTTTCAAGATAATAGTTCGCTATTGTATCACATCATTTGTTGCTTAAATTTATCGACTGGTGTGAAATAATATAATTTTATGATGCTAATATATCACTTAATGTCCTATAATTTGTGAACATTATTGAAAAACTAATCAGGTCACTAATGTATTTGTTTTATTTTATTACACTAATTTCATAGAAATATGGTCATTACGTTATATTCTGATCAATAAATATTTTGAATATATTATAGATTTTATATAACTCCCATCCTCATATTTTCACTGACAACTCAAGAATTATTATCCGTTTTAATGAAAGGAGTGTGACTGAAATCTAAAAATAAATATGTATTGTTCGTTAAGTATATTGAAGGTATTTTTTATTTTTATTTATAACAGGATTCAGAAAGGTTGTATAGAGGGCAAAAATTGGGTGCACTGGAACCTCACATATTTGCTTTAGCCGAAGCAGCATATTCATCTTTACAGGTTTTTTTTTACTCATTTTTTTTAAACATAAAATCATTGTCGAATATATAATATTTTATATATTGTCAATTTTTTAGGGTGAAATGCGAAATCAATCTGTTGTGATATCGGGGGAAAGTGGTGCTGGCAAAACTGAAACAACCAAATTTATTTTGCAATATCTTTGCTCGGTCACAACGCATACAGGTCATGGCGGTCATTTAGCTCCTACTCTGTCTTCATCTATTGCTTCAGCATGGGTTGAACAACAAATCCTTGAAGCTAATACAGTTTTAGAAGCTTTTGGTAATACATTTTGCTTCAATTTATATGTTTCCATGAATATGATATTTAACAATTTTTGATTGAATTTAGGTAATGCTAAAACAGTACGAAATGATAATTCTTCCCGTTTCGGGAAATTCATGCAAGTATGCCTGGATTCCCGCGGTGCTATCGCAGGTTGCATAATTCAAGACTATTTACTAGAACAATCTCGAATAACTTTTCAAGCTCCCCAAGAACGAAATTACCATGTATTTTATTATTTAGCTGAGGGTGTAAAGGTAAATCAGTTTATTTAATTTTACTATTATATATTTTTTTCCTTGATCAACATTTAAATATTGAATTTTAGAGTGACCCAGAATTACAAACAACCTTAAGGCTTAAAGAATCAAAGCATTATGTTTATTTACATCAATCGGGATGTCTTGGAGCTCCAGGGTCTCCACCGGGTATTGCGCAGTAATGTTCTCATTATTTTATTATTATTTTACAAATTTTATACATTTCATATTATTTCAGGAACTGGATGTGGAGGTGAATCTGAAAGATTGGAAGCACTTAGACTAGCATTTACTGTTCTTCAAGTACCACCTCATATGAGTGAAGGTCTATTTAAAGTACTAGCTGCAATTTTGTGGTTGGGAAATGTTGAATTTGAAGTATGTTTTTGCTATTCATATTATTATATTTATTCGAAAAAGTTTCCATACTTAACCATGACTATATATTGATAAATAGGATGTTGATGGTGAACGTTGTGCTCTGGTCGGTGGAGAAGAAGGTGAAGCTGTTATTGCTGCTGCAGCTCTTCTAGGCTTACCTGTACAAAGAACTGTCCAGGTTTTGTTACAACGTCAAATTAATGTTCGAGGAAATATTACAGAAATCCCATTACGTCAACAAGAAGTATGAATCACCTTAAAAAAATCATGAATAAAAACTTTCATTATAAAACTTTATTATTTTTTTATAGGCTCGTGAAAACCGCCATGCTATGGCAAAAGCATTATATTCACGAGTTTTTGCTTGGTTAGTAGCTCATATAAATCGCTGTACTAGACCACCACAACCTTCACAAACAACAGCTCGCTTTCTTGGAGTGTTGGATATTTTTGGTTTTGAAAACTTCACATCAAATTCCTTCGAACAACTTTGTATTAATTACACTAATGAAAAATTGCATAAATTTTTTAATCACTATGTCTTCGCATTAGAGCAAGAAATTGTAAGTTATATTTTCTTTTAAAATTACAATTATTTTATGATCAGAAAAATAATGTTTCTTTTATATTTTAGTATCGACAAGAGGGCATAGTATTTTCACATATACAATTCACTGATAACACTGCCTGTTTAGAACTTATCGAACGCCCACCTCGCAGTTTATTAAAACTTCTTTCAGAACAATGCCATATGCCAAAGGTATATATTTACTTTAAAGGCAATACCTTTGATTTAAAATATTCTTTTTAATTCACTATCCTTTCACTTAGGGATCCGATGCTGCGTACTTGACAAATGTACATGGAGAGTTCTCTGAACATAATAGTTTTGTGAAAGGTGAAGATCGTAGAAAATGGGAATCAGAATTTGGAGTTAGACATTATGCTGGTACCGTTACTTATTGTGTGGCTGGTTTTGTTGATAAAAATAGAGATACTCAACAAGATGTATTCTTGGACCATCTTAGCAGATCTGATAATCTTTTTGTTCAAGAACTCACTACTATGTATCAAGTATGTAATTTGAATTATAGATTTATTTAATTTTATTTAATTTACAATTAGAAACTATAAAAAAACACTATTGTAGGAAAATGGAATCAGTAATGTCACTAGTTCACCTAGGCCTACTAGTGGTGGAAGTGGAGCAGCGTCCCCAGCACCACCAGTTTCTACACCGACATTATCAGTTTCAACAAACCAACGCGGAACGTCAAAAGGACGTCCTACTGTATGCGATACTTTCCGTACTCAATTACAACAATTGGTGGATGTTTTGCAGGCTACTAATCCATGGTAAATATACAAGGCTTTATTGTATTAACAATTAAAATATTATATATATTATTTCGTAACATTTTTTTGTATTTTAGGTATGTGAGATGTATCAAACCAAACAGTGAAAAAGCAGCTGGAAGATACGATTCTGAAATGGTACTTGCCCAATTACGATATCTAGGAATGTTGGATATTGTACGAATTCGCCGAGAAGGATTTCCTGCCCACTTAACAGCACCTGTTGCATTACAAAGATACCGTTGCTTGTTATCACCGAGTAATCGTCAACGAACTACTTCATTACCAGTAAATGATGCTGTCAAGTAATTATTTAAAAGTCTATAATACAATTGAATACTTCTAAAACACCTTTCTTAATTTATTTATATATGTTTCAGACTTATAATGGATGAGATGGGAATCGGAGAGAGGCAGTGGCAAGTAGGTCGTAGTAAAATATTTTTACGTAACGGAGCTCATGCTACATTAGAAGAACATAGAACACGTATAATCATAGCTCAATCAGTCCGAATACAAACTGTAATATGCAATTTTCAAGTAGAATATTTTTTATCTCTGAGATTATTTATTAACTATGTAATTTTATAGTGGTGGCGTATGATCGTTCAAAAACGTTGGTTCATGAAGAGAAAGAATGCTGTTATGAGGTTGCAGGCTGCATTGCGAGGCTGGAGAGCTCGTGCTGCTTTCTTGCGATTGCGACGTGCTGCTCTAACACTTCAGAGACATTTGCGTGGTGCTTTTGGAAGAGAAGTTGCTGCTGCATTAAGAGAAATGCGAAGAGTTGATGAAGAAATGCGTAAACGAGAAGCTGAAGCTCAAGCAGCGTATGTTCCTTTATTTTCAATTATTTTTATGTAAAACTTGATAATTTAACTCAATATATATTTTAGTGCGGAAGCTGCTGAAGCAGCAGCTAAAAATGGTGCTAAAGAAAATGAAGAAGAGAATCCATCTGAAGAATTGGTTAAACCTGGTGCAGTTGTGGATCTTGACAATTTATTCGCATTTTTAGCAGATGTTTCTAATGGAAGCCGTGTTCCTGGAACAATTAATCCTAGTCAAACAATTGATGAAATAGGTGATAGAATGGATCAATTAGTAGGTGATTTAGATGAAGAGGTATTTAGTAGATCTTTTATTTTTGAGTTTTTATATTGCAGCAAAACTTATAAATAATACAATATTATTTTAGCTTGAGAACGTTTTACAAGCTGAAATGAGATCGTTGGCATTACAAAGAGCAGGTTTACCTCCTGCTCCTCAAGTTCCCCCACCTCCACCACCAGCCCAATTCAAAAATGGTATCAATTTTTTCTTTCGTTATATTATTATCATGTTATATTTTCATTTTATATGCTAACTTCTTTTTTTTTTTCTAGAACCTGTTGTTAATGGTGTAGTACCCATAATAAGCACTACTAAGCCTCCGGGTGGAGTAGAACCTATTTATGAAGCTGTTATTCCAAGAACTGAACCTTCCTTACCTCCGCCACCTTCACCTCCTCCACCACCACTTCCTTTACAGTCACCTTCACCACCACCACCACCATTGACTCCACCACCACCTCCAATATTGCCTCCTCCTGTTCCATCTACACTACCTCCTCCTATTCCATCCACATTACCTCCACCAGTCCCAATGACCATACCACCACCATGTCCTTCACCTCCTCCTCCACCAATATTAGAAACTACACCAACTCCCGTGACTCAAACAAACAACTATCAAAATCTCAATCACCAACAGCATAATAATATTGTAAACAACAATGTTCAAAACAATAATATCCAAAATAATAATGTGCAAATTACTACACAACCACAGTATGTATATATATTTTTTTAAATATAATGTTAATTTTAGATATTTTTATTCAAGAGATTTTATTTTCAGAACAATTCCTGAACCACCAATGATGAATGGACATGTTGATCCCCCGAGTGTAAGTTCTCCAGAACCACAAGTAATACTATATTTTTATTGTTTAAATAGTCTTCAAATTCTCGATTCTCTAAATCAATTTCTAATTTTAGCGTGCTGGAGCTACAATTGTATGTGGAGAACGAACAGCAAGACGTCGAGGACGAGTTGAAAGAAGACTGCAGGAACGCATGGAGCCTCCTGCACCCACTGCCGATGAACTTCACCATGACATTTTAGAATTTGCCGAAACTCATTTTAATCAACATCCTCGATCTCCTGAAGGTTAGTTAAATTTTATCAATATTTTTGTATTTATTATTTTCAACAAACATTTAAAATTTGAAAAATATTCAGGTACAATTATGGCTACACTCACTCGTAAAAACCGCTCAAAATCAATTGAAATGATTCCTAAAAATGAGATGATTATGTATTACAAAGGAAATACCATTCCTACATCACATATTCATTTACAAGATCCAGATAATGTTACCATTGCTTGCAACATATTCAGGGTAAATTTAATATTGTATTATCAAATTATTTATTTTTGTAAGAATTTATGACAGTTTTTTTTAATAGGAACTTTGTAAATACATGAGAGGAGAAATGAATGCTGAACGTGAAACTCAAGTAATACAAAACATAGTACGTCATGGAATTGAACGAGAAGAATTGCGTGATGAAATCATCATTCAATGCATGAGACAGGTTCGTTCATTTTCCTACATTAATTTTCGGAAAACAGAGTTATATTGTTTATTTATTTCATATCATTTTAAATTTAGGTATCTAATTGTCCATCTGGAGAATGGTCAGAACGTGTGTGGCTTGTATTGTGTCTTACAGCTGTAGCATGGCAACCTTCTCGTGCCTTACATCGATATTATGTAAGCTTTCTTCGTGAACAACTTACTGGTAATATAAATGCCAATGTCGAAGCACCTCCTCCACCAAGACGGGCCCAACTAGCACAATGGTGCTTAGATAACTGTAGACCTGCTGCTGCTCAACCTCGTCGACATCCGCCTAGCACTGTTGAAATTGCTGTGTGTATTTCTAGTATCAATTTATTTTTTTCTATCGTTTAATTACATCTAAAATAATAATGATCATTGAACTTTCATAGGCCATGAGGAGACTCGGAACGATAGTTTGTAGATTCTTCTTTTTGGATGGACGCACTAAAGCAATTGACGTGCATCCTACTGATACAGCTGCTGCTGCTGGAGCACGTTTAGCTGATAAATTGGGTTTACGTCAACGAGATGGGTGGGCCGTATATCAAAGTAGAGGGAATATTGAAGAGCATGTCAAAGGCCATCATTTCCTTTATGATGTGATTGCTAGTTGGGAAATGTATGATAATTTATTTTAATTTCCTTATAAACGAAAAACAATTTCATTCGATTGATTTTTGATTATTATTTACAAGGAATCAATGTGCCATGGCTACACAAGGTGGTTTTCCAACTGTTGCACGAGGAGCTGCTGGTGGATCTGCTGAAAATCGTTTTGTTTTCAAACGTCGTTTATTCAGAGGGCCTCGTGCTTTATCTCAAGATCCAGTTGAAATAGCTCTTTTGTATGCCCAAGCAGTACACAGTGTTGTAAAGGTGAATTGTCTTATTAAATAAAAAAATGTTGTTTGTAAAATTTGCACTATAAATAAATTTTTTTTTGTTTTAGTGTGATGAATTCCCAGTTAGTGAAAAAGTAGCATTACAATTAGCTGGATTGCAAGCTCAAGTTTCTCTTGGTGAACCTAGTGCATCACCTTCTGCTCCTCAGACTGCAACATATTATGAACCACATCTTTATCTTCCTCCAAGAGTTGCCAAACTACGACCACATCAACATTGGGTTGGTTTATCTTTTTTTTTAATTATTATATATTACAGCCAATTGAATTATCTTATCCATATTATTAATTTCAGGTCAGTGTAATAGCCGCAGCACATAGACAATATGGAGCTGGGCGCAGTGAATTGACAGCCAAAGTACTATATCTGACTTGTGTTATGCAATATCCACTTTATGGTACTACTCTATTTCCTGTTACATATCGTACACATTGGCAACACGGTATATTATTTTTTTGTTCTTTACACGTATTTAATATTCAATAAATTCTAATGAAATTCAATTTTTATATTAGGTCCATCAGTTTTGTTAGGAGTAAATTGTGATGGTTTAGTACTTGTAAGACCAGAAGATAAACAAGTAATAGCTGAACATCGTTACCAAGATATAGAATCTCTCATGGTAGACCCTTCCGATTGCTTCCTAACAATCACACTTAATCAAGCAGCAATACACAATAACCAAAGGTTTTATTTTTATTAATAGTTTTTTGTATTTATAACTTTACCCAGTATTTTCACATTTATTTATTTTTATTTTCAGGTGTTTAGTTGTTGAGACAGAATTAAAAGTAGAAATAGCTGAATTAATGGTCTCATATAGAGCTAGTCTTGGTTCCTGGCTACGCGAAGAAGAAATACCTGTTGCTCCTGGTAGAGGAGGAGCACCGGCTGCAGAACGCGCACGTTTACAAGCTGCGTTAGCTGCTGCTAGAAGACAAGTAGTTGACTCTGGTTTGTTGAAGCGACCACATGACCCTGCAGCCTCCTTCCTTAGAAATACATTACGCAGGTCACTATACAACTATGAAAATATAATTCAATTTTAGTAATATGTATTTATGAATTTTTCTTTTTATAGACTTAGCAAACACAGATTGGACAAAGGTAAAGAAGGTGGTGGAAATAATCAATCTGATTGCTCGATGGATAGTACAGTTATTACTGGAGAAAGCTATAAAGGTTTTCCTAGTGGTTGGTGGGGATTCACCCGTACTCCTATTGCACATTCCTTAACGCGGTTGCCTGAAGCCGAAGAACCTGTTGCAATTCAAATGTTTGGTAGTATCTTAGCATGGGCTGGTTTAGCAACTGCTGGAACGACACAGACTGTAGAAGGTGGAGGTGGAGCTGATGAACATGTGGCTATAGCACAGGCTTTGTTAGAAAAATGCTTGAGAAGTGAATCTTTGCTAGCTGAATTATATATGCAACTTATCAAACAAGTATGCATTATTGAAATTTTTAATATAAATGCTTATTTACCAATATATTTATTTGTGTAATTTATGTTTTTAGACAACGGAGCATCCTGAAGCTGGAGCTAGGGCAGCTCTAAGACTTTGGGCTTTGGTGTGTGTCTGCGGAGCTGTTGCACTTCCAAATGCAAGGCCATTGCGTCGCTTATTGCTTGCTCATTTAAGAGCTCGTGCTGCAGATCGCCATTCACATCAAGCAAAATATGCACGTTTCGCAGAAAAGGTATTATAATTCAAAATTCTCCTTCGATTTTAAACATAATAAAATTTTCACCATAAATAAATTATTTTTTAAGGCTGTATTGAGAACAGCTGCTGGAAGAAGGCGGCAGTGGGCTCCATCTAAAGCCGAAGTGCTATGTTCTGCAGCACGTCGTCCATTACATACAAGAGTTCATTTAACAGATGGGCATTTTCACTCTTTACAATTCCATCCAGCTGCAACAGCTCGAGACCTTGTTATTATGCTTGCTGATAAAATTGGTCTCAGCCCAACTGCTACAGGTTATTAATTTTCCTCTTAATAATTGTCTTATCAATTAATTTTCAAATTAACGATTTTCTGCTATTTATAGGTTTTGCTCTATATGAAGTATGTGGAGGTGGAGAACGCAGTATTCGTGGTGGAGAACGAGTTGCTGATGTTTTAGCCAGATGGGAAAAAGCTTCTAGGCGCACTCCACAATTTCTTCTTTTACGCAAACACTTATTTTTACCACCTCCACTTTCAGTTCCCCCTTGCCCTGCTGAATTACATTTATTATACCATCAATTACTTCATCAACTCAGAGCAGATCGGCTGCCAGTTTCGCCCAATGAAGCCGTGAGTGCTTATTTATTTACTTTATTAAAAATATTTTAAAACTGACTGCATAAATTTAATAAAAAAACTTACATTGAATAAACAGGTAATGTTAGTGGCGCTGCAAGCTCAAGTTGCACATGGTGATGCTCAAGAAGATGATAATGGAAGTGGATGGGAAGCAATGTATAATGATGTGGGCACTCGTACTTTACCACCTAGGCTAGGTGCTGGACTTTCTGCTGCTGCAATAAGGCAACACCATCTTGCTCTTCGTGGAACTGCACCAGCACAAGCCAAGCAATCACTTTTGAACCTTCTTCAATCGTGGCCTCTACATGCTGCCACTGTTTTTGATGTTATGGTAAAGATTTTTTTTTTTGTGTTATATAACGATTAAACCAAATAATCATAAAAATGTATTTTTCTAGCAATCTTTCACATCAAATTGGCCGCGAACTTTATGGTTAGCTGTTGACGCTCGAGGTTTGCAATTACTAAGACCACGTGCTCGTCTTCCATTATGTTGTTACGAATATGACAATTTACTTAGTCACTCTCCTGCGCCAGATTGTCTATTACTTGTCACTGCTGCAGGTTCCAAACATAGTAAAGTTATTTTGACAACTCAACAGGTACATGTTTTTCTATATTGAATTTCAATAATTTGTTACCAAATTGAATTGAATCATGAATTGTATCTCTTAGGCGTTCCAAATATCAACATTAATTCAAGAATATGTCGAAGCACTGAGCCCTCCAGCACCACCAGCACCCGGAAGACCTTTAAGTACATTGCAGCCTCCTCATCCTGTACCAGCATAAAATAGTAGCCATTTGTACAGTGTATATAAAAATCGTTCATGAAATGCTTAATTAGCTTAATTGAAATTTTGCATTTAACTGTACAAAAAAACATGTATTTTGATTGATTGCATGTTTTGTGTTATTTCATGAAAATATTTCACGTGATCATCATCACTTAATTTCTCATATACATAATGTTATAGATTTGAAAAATATAATCGTTTATTGCACCACAATGTAAACCTATATAATGCAGAACAACATCTCTGAAAATATAGCATAACTGGTTGTGAAAACTATTAATCAATTTGCTTTTAATTGTTATAATATGAAATTTGCTGGGATATTTTATAAAATGTGAAAATTTATTGTACCCTTTTTTGCCAATTTGTAAATATGTACTTAATTTTTTATCGTCAGTTGTAGTTGTATATTATTTTCTAATCCAATGCGTAATACCAAAAAATATATCTCATCAGCTTTTCATACTCATATCATTCCGTATATCATGAATTTAGAATATTATTTAGCAAGTGAATATTTATAAAATGATTGAAACTTCGCCAATTTGATATCATTGGATATCAATAATTTCTGCTATGAAAATTAGATTAGAGTTTAGGAAAATATGAAATTAATAGCCAAAAAACAATCTTCGATTGTTGAATGTAATTTATATTATACTTACAATAATAGTGAGTGAGAGAAATATACTTTTATATTTATACCTCTCACGGAAAAGTGTGAATTTTACATTTAATCAATGTAAAATATATTTTACCAAATTTTAGAAAATAGTAAATATGAGCTTTAGTCTAAAAATATTCCAATTTTCAAACATAGGCTTGTCTGGATTAGCCGGCAGACATGGATTATTTTTTTCAACATAATACTTTTTCTTTTATGTATTATTCTTATAAGACTTATAGTAAAAATTGTATGTAATGGCGTAGTGTAATACGATATATACTCATTACATGTGAAATTTAGGCCTAAAATAAAATCTCACAAAGTGAAGATCTCGAATAACTGTATTTCTTAGTATTTTCGAATTGTATTTAAATTGATTTTTTTGTTTTCAAAGACTCCCAGATTAGTACTCACTTTTTATTTGTTAGACAGTTAATTTGTATAACGCACAATTTCTGTAAATATATTCTTCTCTGTAGATGAATTATATTATATCAACATTTAAAATGTTTTCAGAAAAAAATGACAAGATTTAAACCAATATTTATCGATTCTTCCTTTGATACTAATGACTGATTTTGTTTACACATACACTATTTACTTCCGAACTAGTTTAATACTGTACATACAATAATAATCGCACCAGATAAATGTGATAGATAAAATACGAAAAAGATTGAAGATCATATTAAAACTGATATTTGTCACAGATTAATATGATCTTTTTGCTAGCAGATTCGCTCCTTACTTAAATGATTTCAGCAATTTTTGCTACATTTTCTAATAATATACATTCAAGTCTGCACAATTAAATTCAAATGACATGATATATTATAAATTATATAAAAAATACAATCTTGAACTGAAATTAATCATCTGATCAAATTGTAATATTTTCAGAAACTTAATAAGTTCTTGTATAATTCAATTCTAATTAGTTAAATATTACAAATACCCTTCCTACCTATGTAATTGTATCTTAAACTTTATTAAGGCTACTTAGATTTATTAATACATACTCACTCACTTTTCAACACTATCTCTAAAATGTGTAAAATTAATATACAACATTTTACCATAAAATATTGTAACTGATGAACTCCTGTAAATAGATGTTGAAAAACAAATCATATTATGTAAATACTCTAATATTTTTAGCATTGTTTCAAACTGTAATGAAATTCTTTAATGACTGGAAAAAAAATGCATGTTTCATTTTGGCATTTATTTCATAAAAATATTATCTTGTCAAAAGTTACAGATTTTATAAATGTTACATGTACTTTTTCGGAGATTTACATAATTCTGCCATCGTGAATTAAATACATTAAATATTAATCAATAGATCAAATCCGTTTTGACACATATATGACGAAAATTTACTTTTAAGTTTAAGAACCGAACCGTTTCTTTTTAGTTAAAAATCTGACAAAATTATCGAATCGCATACAGAAAACGTATTATAAATTGCTCAGTCAAAAGTGATTACGTACCTTTGTTTTTTATCGACTGAATCTGCGGACGAATGATGAAGATAAATTGTGATATTTACCAAATGAACAGGATATGTTGCATTGTGTTTAATTTTAGTGCCTCCTAGTCAAAATGGCCATATATGTACGTATTTAGGCTATTGACAATTTTAGGTTATGAAAATATTTACGTTGTTTACAAATGATTACATATATATTATATTTAAATATAATATGAAATTAGTATTTATTCATTCAAATGTATCTTTTAATATTCAAAAATGAAAATATACTGCTAGCTAGGCAAATTAACTCAATTTACATTTACGAATTTCAACTAACCCCAAATAATTAATTGATTTGTTTATGTTACGAATGTAATGCAATAATTGCTTTTTGTGTACTCTTAATAACCCTCAAATAAATTGATGAACTGAATCTTATTTTTCTATAGTTTTATGTTTTAATATTACGTGTATCATAAATAAACATTTTGAAAAATATTTAAGAAATTTTCTCTTTCCTAATCAAATCATATGAAAAAATAATTAGAAATTTGTACCTTCATCAGAAGAAAACTTCTTTATGGAAATTACTTAATGAAACGGAACAAATATTAAGATCATAAAACCATTCACAATTTACTATTCATCGATAAATAATTTATTTAATTAAACGTAATTTAATTCTAAAAACTTAATTTTACGATCTTCTAGCTTCCAATAAGCCCAAGGAAATCATCCATTAAAGTACCAATAGCAAACTGTAACAAAATTATAGTGAGTTTCTATTTAATAAATTAAATTATTAAATTAATTTATAAACTGATATAATAAAAAGAATTTACAATTCCAGTAGCATCAACTCTGGTTCCTACGATTTTAAGTCTGATTGCATCCTCAGCTTGTATAACTACATCTTCCTCTTTGGTCATATAGCAAGGAGGGTTTTGATTCGGACAAAACTGCATATCAGCGGGTATTGACTAGAAACAATCATTAAATAAATTTTTAAATTGGAAATTAATCTAACTATCTGAAATTTGATTAAAATTATAATTACATGATGTGAAATAAAACATGACAACGGTCCTATCTCAGCAAACATTCCAACCTGTGTAAAATAAAAATATTGTTAAAATCATTTTTACTGAAATATATTTTGTTAAATTTGTTACCTTATTGACTTGTGTAACAATGGCATCGAGAACTTCTCCTTTAAACGGTCTGAATACAATAGCTTTATATTTCACAGGATACACTACGAAACCTTGACCAGGCTGAATCAAGCCAGCACCTATATTATCTATACTTGTTACGGCAATGACAAATCCATATCTGGAATTTTCGAACAATTGGAGCTAGATATCAATAAATATTTCATTATTAGAAGAAAATGTATACGAACTTTCCAGTACATGTTCCTTCGACTTCGGAATACAATTTCTGTTTGACAGTATCCAATAATTGTGGACCAAAATACCTTGGATGCAAGAGAATTTCATGTTCTAATGATATCTGGAAAAATATGAGATTAACTGTTTAAAAAATGCAGGAAGATTCAAATATAAAACTTTCGTTCATGTCAAATACATATAACCTATAAAAAGTTTATTATTGATAAAATTTAGCAAATAATTACTGAATCAATTAATGAAAAAGTAGAGAAACATTATATATATTTTAGATACTGTGATTATATTATAAGTATTTGAGATTTGAACATCAATATTTTACAAAACTTACATGGAAAAACATTTTGGCATCAGCAACGCCCGGCAAAATAGTAATGACGTGGGTCGTAACAGTTTGTTGAATGGCCAGTATTTAGATCAAATTTTTTGTTCAATATACGGTATTGTAACAAAAAATATTAATTTAATTTATTTTCGTATCATTGTTGAAACTCTAAAAATTATCCGTAAGACAATCCTTACCCTTCAATCAACTCTAACCATACAAATAACCCTAGAAATTCAACTTTCATAAAATTAAGCGTTGTTATATTATAGTATAGCCCAATCCTTCGACGAAATTTTGTCCTACAGTGGAGTTTTATGCTGATGTTGATAATTATACCAATACATGAAATATTTTTATCAAGGCAAATCCAATTTTCTAATAATGTAATAAAAAGCAATATAAATTCTAATATTTATTTAAAATCCAAATTCTCATGCTATATAGATCACAATTCCAATTCATAATCGATACATGAAGCATATATTTGAATAAGATGAATCACTGTCGAAAATGAATTTGCAAATTCAATGACTTTATATCCGGGAATATCAGAAAAATATTTTCAAGGACGAATTAGACTTCAATTTGTACTATCACAATCTAAATTATGTAATCTCAATTTAATTTAGCTGCTTTATGATTATCAACGTATATTTTAAAAGTTAATGAACAAGTTTTGCGTAACAATCACTAATGAGAGTAAAATATGGACAATTTTGCAGACATTCTGTATGTATAAAAAGTTAAATTTTGGATATAATATTTACAAAACTAGTTTTACCTCTAGCAATATGATAGAAAAATAAATACAATGCTATTACACAATACACCAATCGTACAAATTTAGCCCTTTAGATATCACAAGAATATAATTTCATATGTGAACATTGGGTCAGCTATCGATTTCCTCGAAAATATTTATAGCCAAAATTAAACTTAATTTTTCGAAAAATAACATAACAAAATATTTAAAACAAAAATTCTAAACATAAATTTATGATGACTAGATATAGTGATTAATCATTAAAAGCTTTAAACAACAAATTCATAATATAAAAAAAAACCAAGTCACCTAAGTAAGATTTTGAATAAATCAAATACTCACAGTTGAGATCAAAAATTTAGATTTTCAAAACCAATCAGTATATTTTAAATCTTTTCAAAAATATCAAATACAAAACACTAGTCCATTTTATAACTGAAAAAGTATCAATTTTTATCAATCAAAGAATACTATCATACATAAAACAAACATTTCTATCACTAATAAATAATAAAAAAAATATTCCATTATTTTTATATTAGTAGTAACATTTGTGATTTATTCAGGGTAATTACTTTGACTAGAAGTGTTTAGTAAAAAAAATTGATAGTCACTTCAATTTACAAATTTACTAATTCTTGTTTTTAGATAGTAGCTCTAATTAAAGATCACGGGGACTAGATTTTCAGTTAAGTAGGTACACGAAAATTTTCATACACAAAAATATTCACCCATACTACTCGTTAATATACATTTCGTTAAAATGACTATAAAAATATTTTCATTCCGATTAAAATTCACATTTGAAGAATCATCTATTATATTTGCATGCTGTCTTCGCATCCACACACTGGGAACTATAGCTATCTGATTGAATATCAAATTCAGGTATTTAGATACAAATATTCTTGGCAAATTTTTAAATATAAATAGAAATGCGTATTGGAATAAGTCTGACATAACATTTCCCATAAATTCAGATTGAACTACATCAAAATATGTGCACATACACAGGAGTATGATTTAATACCGAAAACAGAATGTCATACTTTATGTCAGTTATATCTTATGTGCAGGAAATAGAAAAATAGGTCCATTTTTTAAATTGAGTAGTGATTATCCAACTATAATTTAAAGAATATTTTTCTTGGAATTTTTAATTTGATTGTCACAACCATCTGAAAATAAGACCAGTTTCTGTATGTCCTGCATATAAATGAAAAATGTTCCAGAAGTCCAAAAATATAATCAGTAGCCAATTTTTTAATTGAAAAGTCTAAATACTAGGAATTATCAAAATATCACTTTTTTAAATATTCAAGATGTTTCAACATTAATAGCAAAGCTGCAAATCGATAAATATGTAAGTTCTAGAAAAATAAATTTATAATATTTAAATTCTATTTGGCTGTATTTTACACAGAAGTTTAAAAATTCGTTGATTTGTTTAAAATTTTGATATATTTTTTTAATAAACTTTATACTTGGAAAACGGGATAAAGAAAAAATTTGTGAATACAATCAGAAAAGTTTACAATCTTTGCATATCGATGCTTTTTTTAATCACAATAAAATTTCACGTTAAGTTAATCGACAATAAAAATAAATATTCTAGATGTTAATAATATTATCACATTTTGCAAATGGTGAAAGTTATTATAGTACAATTAAAAGAAATCAAATAATTTTGAAGATAAAAATTTCACAAAAATATATAAGAATATAATAACATAGTATAAAAAATTATAGTAAAATAGCTGAAAATAACACAACAAATATTACAAACATATTTTAAAATCACTTCATTCAATATACATATTGGAAATTTCTCCGAATTGGAAAAAAATATCAAAAATCACTTTCTCTTTCATAAATTAAGTAACCAGAATAAATAAGTAAATTTTGCATATCATTATCAATTTCAATAAATAATTTATATTGTATCGAAAGAAAAAAATTAATCGTTCTAATAAATAAAGCAATCAACACCAACATAATAACATCAAAATAAATAGACAAGTCAAAAATATCAAAATACAAAATTATAAATAGTCGAAATGTGCATAAAGCATGTGTATCACATTAAAATACTAGGAGTACTGCCATTAGTTATCATTTCTTTATAGACAGTACTGCTATGAACACAAATATTATTATTAAGTCGATAAAATTTGCCAAAAAGCATATAAAGATCGCATCTTTTTAATTGAACTTTGCGAGATTTTTCAAAATATTATTGCATGGGTTTTTTAAGCTACTGAGTATTTTTAATGTCGGGAGAGAGGAGGTAATGACGATACACGTTCAGGGCTAGGGGGTTTGTATCTCCGGGAATGAACTGGCGTCACATACGCCAAATATTTCAATAATTGATGACGAAAAAGACCATCTTTCAACTGAAAAGTAGACGAGGATGGCGGTATATCTACGCACATGGGACTAAGACGATCACCGAGGAACGGCACAACATTACCTTCTCTTCTAAGTACGGCTAAAAGTATTTCTTCTAGATCAGCCTCACTATAAAATGATAAATATTAATAAACAAAAGAAAATGAAATGTAATTTTAGGTTTTAATAATCACCTGGCACAATAAATAAACTGAGAAAAGTTACTGTTTCGGCTCTCTTCTTTCAAATCACTCGGGTCGTTGCATGAATCTGTTTCACGATGATAAATATGCAAAAAGTCATTGAGTTGCTTAGCGATGACTGCAGCTTTATCTTTGTCACTCATTTTTTGTGAAGGGTTCTGATAATTAGATACAGAATAAAAAGAAATATGGCGAATCTCAAAATTTATTGAACAAACTGAAGACGTTACCTTTATGTTGTATGGCATTTTTAGTGTGTGAGAAACTCTCTTTAAAAATCGCAAAATGAGATCTGCATGTTGAGCCGATTGTTCAGATGGAGAGTTCGAGATTCTTTTCAAAACACACATTAAAAACATACCAAATGTTCGACGAGATTCACCCAATCTGATAAAATGAATAAGAAAATTCAAACTTAGAAGAATATTAACCTACGATGAAAATAAGTTTTTTCATTACGTTAAATGAGCGCCTTGTTGAATTTGCTGTTTGAGATGATATTTCGCTATTTTACTATCCAAATGTGATTTTCGGTTAGCATTGTGTTTCGAATTTGGTCCAGATTTTTCACTTTCCAGATCAGTATCTAGAGTTACTTTTGTACACGCTGGTAATATTCGTTCATATCGTTTAAGTCTACAGAACAATTTTGTTTTTTAATATAAAGTAAATTAAACTTAAATAATAAAAGAAATATTCAACAAGCCTTTCTGGTGGATCGTTTTGTGACACAACTGTCTGATCAAAATTTGGTATAACGTGCATATGTACCAGCAAATTATAATTATGAGTACCGAAAGATGTAAAAGAACTATTTCTTGTAGATAGACTACAAACAGGAATTCCTGTTATCGGATCTGTAAAATTTTTCACAATTATTCAAAACTCTTATATGTGAATTAAAGATTTAAAATATTACCTAAATATTGTGCATATTTCTTCCAAGAGTCTTGAGATGGAAATATTCGAACAAATCCACCGCGTCTTTTATATTGAGCTTTGATTAATTTGATGATTCGAATTTCTTCATTAGTTAAAGAAGAGGCGTCATTCCCGTTGGGCATACTACTTCCTGAGCTGAATCCTCTTTTCTTCGACGACATATTTTCAGCAGAATGTACACGTCGACACTAAAAAAAATATGCAATACTATGTTCAAAATGAACTTTCACATGTCATAGTCGAATGTATACTTCACTTACTCCTTTAATGCGCATTTTCAAATTAACAGATCTACAAATTCGTTGGGAAGGATCGTTTTTCAAACACGGATCCACAGCTGGTATCCCAACTAAATTCAAAGTGTCTGCTAATAACGAAGATTTCAATCGAACATCTAACGGACTATCGCATCCTAAGCTGGGTGACAGATTTATTTCCAACAACCATGGTTTCAAAGTCTCGTCGATTAGTATGTCAAATCCATATAATTCTATAAATAATATAATATGAAATACTATTCACAATGAGATCATGGATGATTTCAGATTATATATGATCACATACCGAAACAATTACTAAAGTAAGGCACAAACATTCTACTCGCTGATGCAATTGATTGGGTACACGAAAGAATAGACTTTACAACGACATCCTCGATTGATGACATCAAAGCAGACGTGTCATGTCCCTGGTTTCGGAGATGACGTAAAAATGCAGATAATGTCCACTTGTGCCCAACATTTTCGACAGATGGATCATCACATCTACAAAATTGAATATATTACTTTTTTATAAACACATCAATTTTTCATTTAATATTTTACTAACTTGACATAATCGGAGTGATATTTGTTTATGCTATAATTGCACAAGTGCATGCAAGGATTCCATAAAGTTTTATTGCTTTTATCGTATTTGACAGTGGCAAAACGTACAAGACCCTCTTCATACATATAAATTAACAATGGATCGAACGATGTTACGCAAACGTATAAACGCAAATCACATTTATGTCCGTCAACTAATAATGGTTTATCTATATATTTAGCTACAACCACACTTTCACCTTTCGGTATTTGATCCGGCTGAAATAAACAAAACACAATTTTAGTTTTAACTTACAAGAAAATCGAAATTTATTAGTAAAACACTTACAGTATTTACAATATAGATCCCACGGCCTCGACTAGATGCTGCTGGTTTAACAATCCATGGTCCTTTTATACGATAATGAACACTTGACAGTTCTTTGTATTCTATAGGCATAATAAATGTTAAGGGAATAAAATCAAAATTTTTTGCACCACATATGTATTGCATTTTTTCAATATTTTTAAATAACTTGTCTTTTCTGGTCAATTCATAAGATCTGAAGAATGCAACAATAACATTCAGTAAAATATGAGCTTTTATTTCATATGAAAAATAATGCTTAAACGTAATACCTCGGAAAATGATTTACTCTTTGATGAGAAGCCAATGATCGGAGAATATCTGGCTTAGGATGTAAACCACTCCACATTAAATTGAAATCTTTACTATTCGTTTCGACGTCAATCAACCCATGAGCCTGTAACATTTTGCTGAGTAATTTCGTTTCAGCCATAGCTGTTTTATATCGGACATTTAGAATAGCAGCTGGCATTTTTTTACGATCGAGCACTTTAATTTTCTTTGGATCTGAACTTTTTGTTGATCTGCTTGCAATATTTATACCGAAAATACTTTTATCTGAATCCAAATTATTTATAGAACAAGGTAGAGATGAGCTTTTCGATGACATTCCTAATTTTTTCGACAATGACAAATTTTTCTCTACATTTGAAGATTTATGTATATTAGGAATTGGATTCACAGTAATATTTGTAGTATTTTTCAAAGGAGTATTATTGACATCACTTAAAATCTCCTTAAAATTTCGTTTTCGTTTATAATTTAATATCTCTTGTCTTTCTTCAGTATCAGTTTCGGAATTCGTATCGAAATCGTCTGAATCCCAATCACAAACTGAAGGACCGAACGGGTCCATAATATCACTATACTCATTTTTAGAGTTTTCTGT
This sequence comes from Hydropsyche betteni, assembly GCA_028571205.2. NCBI lineage: Eukaryota > Metazoa > Arthropoda > Insecta > Trichoptera > Hydropsychidae > Hydropsyche > Hydropsyche betteni. Next base: position 183,871 of record JAOXNN020000022.1, read on the forward strand.
GCCTTCAGTCGTATCTACTAATTGAGAATTATCTTTAGATGCTAACACACAGCTCCGAAAAAATAATAAAGTTCCCCGCTCGCCGATGCCGCCGCCCCATAGCCAATCTGAAAGATCCAGATCTTCATTTTCGTTCGAAGACTCGCTATTTGTTTCACTGCTTTTAACTTTCATCTTGTTTTGGTCCCATATGCTGTTACTGTAAACAAAACACATTTTCAATATGCAATGATTTTTTTTATATAGCCTATCAGATTTGGTGTTGCAAATGTGTTAAAATGATTAAATTATATTTTTAAGTGTTACATGATATCATTACTTTATATATAAATATCTTACAAAATAATTAATTTCATTAGAAATGAAAAAAATTGCTAATACATATTTGTATTTATAATTATATTTAAATCAAACAAAACAATATAATATTCATGAGAGAAAAAAATCAAATTGATAAAAATCGTATTATTTATTATTTTCGTATTAGAAATAAAACCTAAGTGTATTTACATTTGGGTAAAAATACAGATTTAGTTGATAGTATGTAGTCAGCTTACAAAATCGGTAAGTTTACTGAGGCACACAGTTAACTGGATTGCTATAAAAGGCTTGCATGTGAGTTGGTCAATCAATGTTTTTTTAGTATGAAACAGTATGTGTACAGTCAACCGAAAAGAAAGCATGCGAAACAAAATATTTGTGTTGAAAAAAAGTGATATACACACTGTGTATAATTTAAAAAGTCAAAATCAGTTTTTTGACCATATTTTATATTCATTTAAAAAAAATTTACGTTCTAAACTCATTTCAATTTCATGTTATTATGAAATATTTATCGTTATTAGCAAAATTTTTTAACATAATATATTTTAAATAAAATATTATAAATAAAAATCTGTGAATGCTCAATAAATTTTTTGCAATGAGAATGAAAATGATTTGATTAAAAAAAATTCAAATTTTTGCTGAAAATAATACAAGTTTTGTAAAATTTCAAAATTGTCAATACAGTTTTTTTGTATTTTAAATATGTGAAAAAAACAATCCATGAAATATGACAAAAATGACATGCCTATGTTTACATTTTGGTTAACTGGCGTTATGCAAATAGAAAAGATCATAAAAAAACAAGTGTTGCATTGGAACTGTTGAATCAATAAGTTGAACTACAGATGAACAGAATTTTTTTACATTTTCACAACAAATTCATATTTTCACAAAAAAAAAATTATGTTAACAATTTTAAAACGAAACATTAATTTCGGATCGTTTTAATTCGAAGCACCAATATGCATGGACATCGCTTAATATTCCAGACAGATCACACACCCAATATTAAATATAAATTCATGATTCATAGTCTCAGACGTGTAAAAATAATCCATAGAATCACCATTGACACGTCCACGTTTTGTTTGGAATAAAAAATGAAAAATGATGGAACGCTGTTATTTTTCAATGACGAAATAATCCTTTGATTCTTATCTGAAAATATCCCAACTGTAGATAAGTTATCAAATTTATTTCAATTGCAGAAACTACTTAACATGAATAATAAATAAAATATTGCAATTGGAAAATTCTAACTCTTTTTTTAATGGAAATCAGACTTAAATCGTTTTAAAAAATAACAACATATACAGCACTTGAAGCACAATCCAATTTCATTACCATATGCACACATTTAGTAACACTTTCTAATTTTTGCATTAATTAGGTCAGATTCGATACATCATGTGTTTCAATTGCAAATTTTATTCGAACACGATAAAAAAAAAATGTATACATCATTGTTATACAGTCGAAAGAGTTTGTACAATTTTCGAATTCCTTTGAAAATACGTCAAAAATTCTTTGTTTTATACAAAATTGATGATATCGATGGCTTCGATAATGGTGTGAGGCTAAATGACTCATGTGAAATAATAAAGCATGGCGAATATTAATCTGAAGTTTACAGACCTCCCGACGACCGGGCAATTTTTTTGCGCCGCCGAGTGTACGGGAGCAATATCCACGTTATTTTTCTTTTTTATTGCATCTCTTTCCTCTTCAAAAGCGTCCATATCGAAGCTGAACAATATGCAAATTCAATATGGATGTAATAAAATATAAGGCGTATTACATTACGTGGATATCATTTAACACCTAGAGTGAACCAATAGAATAATATGTTTTCGTTAGGTGAAATATAATATCTGTATATCTAATTATATTATACTTAAAGTAATGTTTGTTAATGATCTAAAGATATTAATGTTTAATAATAAAGTGTTTAGTGTGTAGATTATTTTTGTAAAATATGATAATTCGAAAATATACCAAAATTCCAGATAATAATCCAAATATATGATTGTAACAATATCTTTTGAAATTGTATAAATTTATGTAATTAATTTTCTTTTAAGTAAATGAAAATATTTTTCTATAAAATTCGATTAAATCAATTATGAGTTTAATGTTTTGAATTACTTTGAATATTGAGTATCGTGTGAACATATAAAACAGTCATGTTTTTTAATTACAAGAGTTATAAAAAGTACTGTTATTTATATGTAATTAATAAATAAAATTAAGAAAAACACGATGAGTGTTCAAAAATATGCATTATGATATCAAACACAGTCATGGCCAAGGGGGGGTATAGGGGCCCTACCCCCCTAAATTTTTAAAATAAATATACTTAATCATGAGATTTATATTGAAACATATCATGTGTGAATAAATTCTTTGAACTTGAATTTACACGCATACTTCAAATTAAATACAACATTTGTATCGCATTCATATAAAAAAAAAAAATAGCCCCTCCTCCCCCCCAAAAAAAAACATCGCTTCGATAGCAATAACAAACATTAATTATATTCGATTTTAAGTAGAGATTAGTAAACATTAATAAAACAATCATTAACATTCAAAAAATCAAACACATCAGTCAAAAAATAAAAATTAAGTTTCCCCCCCCTCCTTTCCCATAAAAAAACCGACCACAACTGTGGTTACAAACATCAATTATATTTAATTTTCAATAAAGTTTAATAAATAAAAAACAATCACTGACTTTCAAAAAAAGACGCAAATCAAAGTTAAAAATTTAAAATTTATTGTAAGTTGTTCCCCTTCCCTTAAAAAACTGTGGTTTCCATTGAAATAACCATAACAAAGATCAATATTATTTAATTTTCCGTAAGGATTAGTAAATATTAAAAAAATAAATACCGACTTTTAAAAAAAATCAAACACATCGAAAGTCGAAAATTAAAAACTAACAATAAGTTGTTTCGCTTTTTCTCCTTCTCGACTCCCCCCCCCCCTCCCCTCCTCACTACCTCCCCATAAAAAATCCAAACTACGACGGCTACATCGTAGTCGGGATTTTTTATTTTTATTTTATTTTCAGTAAGGATTAAACAAAAAACAATCACTAACTTTAAAAAAAAATCAAACACATCAAAGTCAAAAATCAAAAACTAAATCCAAATTTAAACGAAAAAAAACGACCGATCGAAACTTTTTTTTCACCACATAAATAATTCAGCGCCGATTTCCAAACCGACAAATCGCCATCGATCTCGCGCTGAATAAATAAAAACGGCGCCTTTTCAAATATTCAAAAGCGCCGCCGACCCGAATTCGAATCGGCGCAACGGCGGGTCGAGGCCCGACGAAAAGAGACCATCGATCGACGATTAATCGATACTCCCCGCGAACAAAAACCAGCGGAGCGAACGGCGCGTCCGCCGGAGCTCGAACGATCCGGAGCATGGAAAACTCACCGGTTCGCTGAAGCGGCGGGAAATTGGCAAAAAAAAAAATAATAAGCGGCGAGCCGACGTCGACCGGCGCCGCCGATCGCCAATACTGCAATGACAGCCGCGCCCACGGTGGCCGCTTCGGTGCCGTTTTGCGGTTTCGGATGTGTTTTTGCGCTCTTATGATAGACGTGTATAGGGTTTATATTCGAGATGTGTTTGCGAGCGAAATCATCTGTTTGGGATAGTGTATGCGATTTTGTGTTTTGTTCGTTGGTGGGATAAGGGTGTTTATGTCTGGAAGGTGCATTTTGAAAATGGCATCGGAACGGACGCAATAAACCACACCTGCATTACATGTTGCAGGTGTACCACACCCGCATGTCAGATGAATGTGCCGCCAAAATTCAAATTTACTTTCGTGGCCGATGTCGCAAATATGTATCATGAAATTTTTTTGTACGGATAAAATTAGTGCAAGATTTTGGTTTACAAAATCTTGCGTTAATTTTGCGTCATTAGTTTTCTGTGCAAAAATTTTTCATGACACATGTATGTGTGATCGGCCACAGAAGTTTCAATTAATTTGCATTTAGTAGTGTAAATTTTTAAGTCCTATTTGTAATTAATAAGCAACGCATATTTGAAAGTTGATTTTATTTCTTCTGTATGTTTATAATAATCCGAAAATATATTCATCGAATGTTGCAGATGTACCATATTCGTATGTCAAATAACTCAGATGATTATGCCACCAAAATTTGAACTAAAAATTTTTCAGAAGTAAATAATGTACAGTAAACCCCTTATAACGTTTGTGGCGTCCCCCACATAACGTCTTTTTTTATTATTAAAATTATTTTTTTTAAATTTGTTTCAAATGCATTTGAAACAAACAAGCAATCAACACGTAAATATGTCCGGAAAAAAAATTGATTTCCCTAAATTCCCCCCAATAACGTTGAACCTATCTCAACGTTATAGGGTGGGTTTACTGTATCTTTAACTCACATTTGTAATGAATACTATTTAAGAGTCCTTTTTATTTTTTCAGTTTGATCATCATAATTCGAACATATATTTATTAAATGTATGAAGTATGTAATTAAATAAGATCAATTGTTGTATTCCATTTTTATAATTGTGAAAAAATATATGTATAAAATAAAAATATAACAAATTATAAAAGGTATCACATTATGTGCGAATTACATAGTAATCGATAAGTAAATATATTTTTTTATTGCAATCAAATAAATAATACTATTTAACTATATTAATCTTTAACAAAACAAGATGTCGCTGAAAATCCACATCCTTTGTATTCTTTCAAATTCGCATTATTCATCAATGTTTCATCGTTTGCATTAAGGCACACACAATGAGGCTCACTCAGCCCAGGCGAATATAACAACCGAGGTACACCTTCCCAATCTCGAGATACTCCACCGCTACAGAAAAGAAACAAAACATAAAACTAAAATAAAACAAAGAACCCTCAACAATAACATCTCTAAATTCAAAATACATTTATTTACCTTTTTTTGCTACACCACACTCTACTTCCAGTATTTGCATCCCATTCGACATTGCAAGGTGGATATTTAATATCATTTTGTTCTTTCAATAATTTTTCATCCTTGGCTGCATCTAATTTAATTTTCACTTGTTTGAAATAGTCTGTTTCCATTCCGTTGTGATCGTAAAAACGTCCTATCAATTTACCTACGAATTTACAATTGCATCAATATAATTTTGAGTACATTCAATTTCTAAAATGAATTATTATAAAAAAAAATATTCACCCTTGTAGATATATTGTTGATCGTACATTTTGGCCCAATTTTCCAACCCGATCAAATCATTAGGAGCAAGTCCTAGAACGTCATCTAATTCTTTAGTAGTATCAGAGAATTCGCCAGTAATAAACGATCTGGAAGCATCGCGACCTGAAATCATAGCGTAATGAAATTTCTTTTTCAAATTATTTCATATCGCACATTTTATCGCTGACCTATGAATATGTAATAGTTTGCGTCTGGTCCATAGTGTTTACTGCCTTTTGTGACATCATACACTTTTCCCATTATGGACAAATAGAGCAATTCAGAATCGACGCCGTTAAATTTCGCAAGTTCTTTCTCGGTATATAAACTTTGATCGGGTTTTGAAACTTCTGGTGCGATCGATCGAGTAAAGTGGGAGAAATCATAATTGTAATAAAATAACAGTGCAGCGACGAAACATACAGCTACAGATAATTTGAGATACATCTCCGATCGTGTTCAGTTTCGAATGAGATAACTGTCAAAACTTGTATGTGTCAAAACATGCCCTTTGGTCATAAAACGATTATTGACAAGCAACTGTGATTACTAAGTAAAATGAATGAAATCAATAAAAAATAATTTATTAAAGCATCAATATATTTGATAAATAACTAATTCACCAAATAGTCAGTTTTATTTTCAAAAAAGTTATCAATGAGAAACTAGTATCGAAACATTCAAAAGTTGATCAGTATAACTTTAAAATGTAGTCAATATTTAGATAATTTTGATTAAATCGCTTTATTTAAAATATCTCGTATTCAATGAAGATTGATTTATTGATTGGTTTATTAGTTGAAGATTGATTTTTTTTTATACAAAAAATACAATTAAATACAAAAAAATAAATTATTTATTTTATACAATAGCATACTGCTCATACAACAATTCTCTAACTTTGTAATAATCTTCAGTGAGACACCCTTCGAGAGAAACATTTCCTGTGTCATGCTGGAAAAATAAAATAAACATAATTTTTTTGTAACATGGCACAAAAAAAATCGAATACTTAAAATATATACCCTTCTAATGGCAAGAGTGCCACTACAACACCATAAGACACCTCCAATAAACTCTGATGAGATGTTATTTTTCGAGAGAATTTGTTTGAAATCTGACAATTTTAATTCGTTTATGAAAACTGTTTGGTGAGTTTGGATCTCTTCTAGAGGCAACGGCTCTAATGTCAGAATTTCTTCGATATCTATAAATTAATACTGATTAATTATGAAATCATGGAAATATTTATATCCAACATGAACATTTTGTACCTTCTTCTTTATCATTTTCACTTTGAGGTTTATGTTCAGCTTCTGGTATACCAATACGACCGGATACCCAAGCAATTTCTGCACCACCCGATCCCTTTTGCCATATCAATCCAGAAACTAAAGCATCGGTTAATCTTACCTGGAAGAAAATTAACAAATATTTTAATAATTCTTATAAAACATAATACAAATAACCTAGATAAATTGTATATTATATAGAAAATACTTGATAAATATGTGATTCTGTAGTAGCATCGACTGTTTCACCTTTAGAAGGTGTAAAAATTTTTGCGATTCCTTCATTCATGCAATAATTTCTGAAATAAGCATTAAATTAGTTAAGAAAAAAATAAAAATAGTATTAATAATACATACTTAAGTGCTTTAACAGATTTCTCTGCTCCTCTCAAACATATAACATTTCTAGCACGAATATGAGATATGATTTTTAATAAAGATTCACCATCTGAACGTCCTTCAAAATCAATATACTGAATTGATGCATTTACAATTACTTGTCTTTTTGTTTCAATACATTTTGTAGGAATATCTAGATCCCTTTCTAAAAATTTATTTCTATATTAAGAATTTATACTATGATTTTAAATTAAAACAAAATAAAGATGCTGATGATTCTAAAACCTGTCTTTTCAATTTTCTTTATTGGTGGCGGTGGAGGTTCTTTATTTTCCGGATCCACTTCCATGACTTCAGCCAATCTATAATCTTCCAGCTATAAAGAATGGAATATAAACATTGAAAATCAAATTCCATGGATATGCAAAATTAGCAAAATGAAGATTACTCGAATTATTTCTCCATATTCGTCACTTTTTGTTTTTTCTTCGTGGAAAGGAAACATGGCATGTTGTCGTTTATTAGATTTGAAAAATCCCGTTGATCTTTGAACTTCATTGCGTACGATAATATCATGTTTACCAGTAATGATAGACATTTCAATATCATCATCAGATTCCGAATCAGAACTAATCCCACAACCGTCTTCCCTACAAACAATACATTGATAATTGATAATACGTTGATAGTTTGATTGTAACACGTTTATCTCAGAGCAAAAAATAACTTCTTGGAAAACAACATTCACTAAAAATACATGAAAAAATAATACAATTATACTTTTTCATGCTGTCAAGTCTTGCTCTTTGAGTTCTTACAAAATCGTCTAGCTCATTTCCTTCCAACTTAACTCTTTTTTTTACAACTAAGTCTAGTGTTCGATTTCCGCCATTTTCTAATAAGTCTCTAGCTAATGTACCGGGTGACGTCCTAACATAAAAAAATAATTAGTTGAAAAAAAATAAGCAATATAAATATACTTATATCTAAAAAATACCAAACCTCGTAGTCAATACAATACTGTTTTGAGCTTGACTAGCCCAAGAAATAAATAATTCCCTTGAAAAACCAGAATTGAGATCAGGACAACTAGCTAAAACAACTTTAGGACCAGGAATTCGAAGAACTTCTGATGCCGAATGGCATACTTGTAAATGACGTAATTGAAATGGATTACTTCTAGCTCCTTCAAAACTTCGCATCAATTTGTCACTCATCCATTCGATCTAACATAAAAAAAATATTATTAATCTTATTCGATAACTAACAATATTGTATTAAAAAAAAATAACTCACCTGTGATTTTGCAAACTCCACAACATTGTAACTGACATTATTCAGTAAAATTAATGAATATGCTATCAAACCAGATTCAGTATTACGCCAAAGTTGATCAAGCATATGAGCTAATTCTAATACTCGACCAGCAGTATCTGCTGCTACTAAGACAGAACCTCCGCCTCGAAGTGTCGAAAGTATAGTTGCTGAAAAAAATTCAATTAATACAATTTAGAATATATGAATAATAATCATATTACGAACAGAATAAAAGCACATACTCATCAATTTTTCGTCCCTACTTCTCCTACGTGCTTGCTGATAATTAGCATTCAATGCATCTGTTATCAATACTGTAGGTCGCTGCAACTTTTCCAATTCACACCCATTTAAATGTCTTTCTTTCTTGTGATTAAAATCGATCGCATATACAATTTCTTCTTCTTCTTTTGCTATTTTCCAAATTGTACCACCGATCATATGTCCAGCTGGTAGAGGTGTAATAGTTAAACC
>JAOXNN020000022.1:192970-210560 GCA_028571205.2 Hydropsyche betteni
ATTTTTTTGACAGATATACATTCCTCCGTAGTTATTTCTCACATCCGCTTCAAATTTATCATTCAATTTAAAAATAAATAATTAATCAAAAAATATATTATATTATTTTTTTTGGTCGTAAGTGCGAACCGTCGTAAATCGGGGACTACCTGTAGTTGAATAATTTTTTTTTAATTTACAGTTTGTATGATGTGGTCAATTTTTGAATAAGGGATCGTTTGTTTTGTATCCTTTGAGGGTTTTCTTTTTTTATTATTCGATTTTTGATGTAGTATAAGTATTGCATATGACGATAAGAACGTACTCTGGGTATAGAAGTTTATTTTTATCGATTAATTTTAATGCGAAGAAGCAGTCGAATTTTTCGGGCGTTTAAATGGTTGCATTTCGAAAAAAAGTTGTATTTGACTTCGTCATCGTTTTTAAGAAGTGTTTCTTCGAAATTAAGTAATTTTAATTGATTCTGACTATTTTATGTGTGGATCGTAAATTAACTTTTTTTTTGGAATATACTTCATATGGTTGTTATTCAAAAGGAATTACGAATTCATAACTGAATCATATTGATTCAATCAAAAAATTAAATATACGCTCAAAGTGTTCTGCTACACAACTTCACTATTTTTTTATTATTACAAAAACTTATATTTAATTTTCATAAGTTTTAGAATTTTTTTAAAGTTTTTTTCAACATTGAAAAAAATCGATTAAACCATATCCTTAAATCGAATCAAATGAAATTGGAACTCCCAAAAAACGCTCGAATTCTGTTTATTGTCACTTCTTATGTAAATCGATAAACATGTTTGTTTTTTATATGAATATCACTTGTGAAAAACACCAAAACGTGTACGTCGATTTATTTTTTGTTTACGTCGAAAAACCATTAAGTCATTTAATTTTAATTGAATGTTACCATTTCTTCTTAATAAGTATTATATTATGATATGTTTTATCAACGTTACTTATTGATAACAAGCTGTTGTTATTTTGTATTCGTAATTTCTGACCGCAGCCTGACGAATTACGGTACAATTTTTTATTTTAAGATTTTTTATTTACTATAGATATTTCTTACATAATTTTCAAAGCTATTGAGAAAACATTTATCATTGTAGGTCACGTTCAAGGCATGACTCGATTTTTTTTCCGTTTTTGTAATGAGTCATGTAACGACGATCAATATTTCATTTTGAAGAGTTTGCTTTACTGCCAATAAGGAATTCGCAAATTTAAATGATTCGGTTGAATAAATGTTTTTTAAATTCAGGTTAAAATTCAGTACTGTTTTTCAGAGGATAAAAATTATGAATATGTTTGTACAGTGTTAACAAAAAATTTAAGAATGATAAATATTTACATGGAAAATATGATTAATTCTTATATTGAATATTGACACATACCTTTGACATATTTTGATTGTTTATCACTTTGAACTAAATATAAATACTCGATATTTCACACTGCATTTTAATGACTTTTAAAATAATTAACTTTTTGAAAGTTATTGAACCATTATGATCATATTTTTCGGAAAAATTAACATTGATATTAAAATTTTCAAATATGCGTAAATTACTTTACATATTATACAAATGTATATGTTTATTGTTATTTTCACGTAAGTTTACAAGCGATAAAATATTATTCGATAGAATTATAAACCATAAAATTATAATAAGACATATACGTGTATGTTACGCATTTCCAATTATTGTTTATTAATAACATTCTTAATTGCCGATATAGTAGTACAATATAGTAAATACTCAACCGATTTATATTTTACTCAATCGAAAATATGAAACATGGCTTTTCCATGCGTGGCCCGAAAATGAATGTATGACCGTTTTTATCGATTTCGTGGAAATTGCACGATAAGATCTTACCAAGTCACGAAAGTTGTAGAAAAGTGCTTTGTTCGGTTTCTTTTACATTTCTAATTATTATTCGTTGATGTAAAAACATTTAATCATTGTAATGTTCGATTTGGTTTATTTTGATCATTATTTTGATACAACAATAAAATTTTGAAAAAAATATTATAAATAATCAATTTGAAATGACGAATAATAGAATAAAAAATTGAAAAAAATCCTAATGAATTTCAATGCAGTTCAAAGATCGCTGAAAATCCATAAGGAAAAATTCGAATATTACCTATTTATTTTCACAAAGATAATATCGAATATTCCATTAGTCGGCAAAACAAAGTTCTTCTAAACACAAGAAAAACTACGTTAAATGCCACACAAACAGCAAATGTTCAAATTTCAATATTTTTCCTTAATACATAGTTACATTGACATCGATCTCGACGTACAAATAATTACTGTTATTGCGCAAAGGACATTTCGTTACTGTCCGGTTTATTTACTACCTCTCAACAATGGCCGGATTTGTGAAACAAGATTCGCTCGGAAAATTCTTTGTGGTTTTTCCTTCTTGCAAGTCTTTTTTCCTCTTCTCGTGCATTGACACGTGTAAACGTTGTCATCGAATCCGTTGCGTTTCAACTAGTCGGGCAGGAAATTTCCATTATTATTAAAGTACATTGCCAGCAAGTTGCAATATTAATATCCTGAATACCAGGGGAAAGTCTCGTTTCTATTTTTTATTTTGGGAATAATTATTTGTAGAATGACTATGAAAGAGAATTAAACTTTGATTAATTAAATTAAATTTTGATTTAAGATTTGATCCCTTAAAGTGAGACTTTCTAGTCAAACAAAAAAAATAATGTACGGCGGAAGATACGCGAAAATGAAAGTTTTTCGGGTCAATTGAAAATATTCGCCTGTAAGATTTTAAATTACTGTGTTTATCGAGTTTCGAATCTTCGTCAGTTTCCATTTATTTATATTTTATAACATTTGTATTCGCTTTGACTTGCTATTTTCTCTTATCGGCACGATTGTTATTAAATTCTTGTGAAAAATAAATATTAACATTTTGAAAGTGCCATTACATCTATTTTACTATTTGTATTCTGATAACTAATATTAAAAATTTCAACATATCGGCTATCGATAAATTTTTCAAGTTCGAGTTAATATAATAGAAAGGGTCAACTTTTTCTCATCTCACAAGTATGTATTATATTCAATTTTTTTTATTCCTACTTTACTTGTTTGAAATGTGCAACTTCCCGTTTTATTAAATTAAGTAAAACAACTTATATTAACAGTTTCTAAAATCTGGTTTTTCGCTTTCACTATTCATAATACAAACTTTAATGATTTTTTAAATAAATATTTATTATCATTACATTTATAAATATAGTAGAAAAATCATCATAAATTAATTTGTATGAAGAATTAATTGAATTCTATTCTATGAATAATATAATAATAGCAATTATGTTGAATCTAATTTTTTTCATTTCTCATAAGAATTTTTACATCATATACATATTGATCATTCTCAATGAAATAAGATCGTATTTCATACTGCAAATAAAATTTTTGATTTCTCAATTTCAAACCGACGTGTATAAATAAAGGGAACGACAAAGTTACGCAAATTTGTGCAAAACCAGTCATGGAAGAAATCGAGAAAACCGGCTTGCAAAAGCCAGTTCGGATAGCACATGCGTTTTCTGTACTAATTATAATACATTTCATTGATGATATTTTGTCTGAAAAAACTCAAAATAAAATTCACCGGTCGAAACCAGATCGCAAATTGTGATGGGCCAAAATGGACCAGTTCCAAATCTAACCTCTGGAAAATACATATAAAACATAATGAATCGTCTCACTCATGGTACGCAATTTATCGTTAGATCGTAGATTGTTTAAATATATAAAAAAATGTCATCATGTATTTTTTTCCGACGTATTATATTGTAATTTGGCCGCGATGCGATTGAATGTAACGACGACCGAATCAAGGTCGCCATATTTGTTGTGTTGTTTGGTTTTTTTTTTTCGAAATACGTACTAGGCGGGAAAATTTCACCTTGAACTTTCTTCTTGTACACGAACGTGTTGCGCAAATTTCTCTAACCATCCAAATAATACAAGTATTGCGTGTTTGTATGTACGTTTTTTGTGATCTTCATTTTTAGGGCAGGTTAGGTTATTTGAAGTATTATAATGATATTTGTTTGATACGGAAATAAGCTTTTGTACCTATCATAATAGATTATGAATTAGGTTTCTGTGCATAATGATAGAAAAACTCTAATACGTATTCATTATTCGGATCTTGATCTAACTTTCACAATGACAATACAAATATTCTCCATATAATAAATACACTGAATAAAATCGTATCAAATCTACGAGTTAATAGATTGAAGATTTCATAATGTCCATTCGTATTGATTCGCATTTATGTTCCAGTTTCAAAATTGCTGAATATTATGGTAATTTAACAACCGTAACAAATTATATTCTTAGTTCAACGTACGATGATCTTGAACTTTTGTTTTCGTATATTACCGCTGAAAGTGTGAGTAACGTTAAGCGTGCAAATTTTCATCGAATATTCAAGGCTTTTCGTCTTAAATAATTATCATATGCCATGTAATGAATCGCGAATTGAGGTAAACACATTTCAAATTATTTTACACGTACGGAACGGTGTGAAAAAAATGTATTTTTAATTTATTAAAATCAAAATGAATCATCTATTGTTGATGCTGATTCATTTTAAAATAATTTCATTACTTTTGTATGTGGAATATAAACGTGTTTTAATCATTATGTCATAATTTGAATCACCCTTTCGTTATTGCAAGATAACAAAAAGTCATGTTGATACGAAAATAAGTAAATAAAACCATTCTTGGCACATCTTGTACCAAAGAAGAGTGCAAGTACAAATGTGTAAATTTATACCTATTTCAAGGCGTAATTTGTACTTTTTTATGTTTTATTTACGATCGCTATCTACTATGCTTGCAATCCAGAATAAAAACAAAGTAACAACAAGCACAGTTAAATATATACTCAGTGTCGTACTTTAGTATCGAGCATTCGAAACTTCAGCTGAAAGTATTCCTTGACACTCGTTAAATTATCAAATCAAAGTATGGCGTTATGTTCTAATCGGAAAATACTATTTGTATTATAATATGCTGTGGCAGCTCGTATTTAAGGCAAGTGGAGCCTGCCCTACAAATTTCTCGTAATAAAATTATTATAATAAATAGTTTTCTTTCTTCTATATTTTACAAAGTATGCTTTAATTTTCAAATAATATATGAATGTACTAAATATATTTTTTCGGGAAAAAAATTAGGGGGGGGGCTTTGTACTTTGCGCCCCGCTTGTCTTTGAGATCATGAGCCGCCCCTGATAGTATGACGAAGAAAATTGCTCAATTAGACTTTTTAAAATTCTACGATTTCTTAAATAGTCTTAAGTGGGTATTGCAATAAAAAAACGAGACAATTCTTACAATTGTGTTTCAGCAAATGCTGGAATTAACGTGAAAATTGTAGTTTGTTGAACATTAGTTGACTCATCTACTCAATTTATATGAATCATGCTGACTAAAGTTAAATTTAATTTATAGAAGATCTTTTTAATAACCGTCAATTTTATACTTTGGAAATCAAATTTAAATGATGCATTAGAAACGATGTTTGTCAAGGTTTTTTTTGCACAATACCAACAATAGGTTCTTCGCTAGTGATTTAGTATTTCCTCCGCCGTTTAGGTGTTTGCGAAAAAAATGCATTAAATTCAGTTTCTCAATAAGATAACGTATGTGAGGCTCATTTGCATGACAAACATATTCAGGTTCAACATTCGTCATGATACTTTCGTCACAAGTTGATGCATTCTTGTTTGAAATAATATATTTATATTACTTGCGAACTTTTATTCTTTGGTATGTGAATATATTTTTAAAATTTCAAAGAAAAAAATAAATTTTATTTTTTCATTCAAAACTTAAAAAAGTATAAACAAAACTTACACCAATAGATTATTTTTACTGCATTTTGAGTTGATTTGATTTAAATTATAAATGAAATTATCTAAATTTCAAAAGCTCTCCATTATACGTATTAAACTCACTTTTTTTACGTCTGTAATATTATGTAATAATCTATCAATTTTCCTACGTGAAAATAACCGTATGCATTTCTGAAATTGTTCCGGAATCACTCCCACATTTTTCTAAAAAGATTTTTGCACCAGCAGAACAATCGTTAGTTATTTTCGAGAGCATTGCATATGTGATGCCTATCGAGTTGCCAATAAGCTGTTTTCGGATTTTGGCAAGTGGCTTCTAGTTCAAAGCAATTCGAGTTAATTTTATTTAAACATTCAATGTCAAAAGCCTTTTGGTGGAAAAAGATACTCAGTAATGTGTAAGTGTTTTCGTTACGTTATCTTTTAACCGATAATGTTACATATATTTGCTGGAAATTCATAGAATAATAAAATTATTACTTCATTAGTTATAATATGAAATGAATGTATTATATAATATATACCTACATTAAATGACAGATAAAATTGGAAAATATTGAACTGAAACGATTCCGAAAAAACATGTGAAAATTGCGAAGACAAGGACATTATCAAGTCATATTAAATTAAATGTGTTTTGAATACAGGTTTTCCCAATATTTACAAAAAAGAAACTTGAACAATCAAATTAAATTAACGCAATAAAATTCGGGTTTTTGTCATATATTACGAATATTTTGAACAACCCAGAGAACAAACTATTCTATTTTAAATTTTAAGATTTATTTCTTTGTTTTTCAATATTCAATAAGATAAAGTACCTAAATTCTACAGGGCAAAATATAATTTTAAGATCGCCAAGAAGATGAATTATAAACTTTATAAAACTAACGAAACTAACATAAAAAGTAAAACAATCAATTGAACTATTATCGAAATATGATGTTTATTCTAAATATATTTTATTTCCGGTAGTAACTATCGGTTAATATAATATAAAACTTCGTTACGTAAAATTCACAAAAAAACATTGGGCATAGTGAACGTCAGTAAAAGTTTTATTTTTGACTCGGCTCTATTAGTGTCCAGTAGTTAATTGTTAGTTCTTCATATCGAATGCGCCAAGTAATTTTGAAAATTTCACATAATGAGCTACTTTTTTGTGTATATGCATATATTATATTATATAACGATTGTTTTATTATAATCAAATTAATTTATGCACACTCATCAAGGTGTGAACAATCAGTTCAATGTCAATACCGTTTTATGGTGTTCGTATTGGGATTATTTAGGACAGTAGACTAATCACTCTGAATATTAATTCACAGACCTTTTCCATAAAACCATTGACCTTCCGCTGCATCCAAATTTTTAAATAATTACGATTTTCATTCCGAAACCGGCATTTTTCAAATAAAATTTACAAACACATTTCGAAATCGAATAAATTCTTCATATATTTTAAAATGTCACGAGTACAATATTGAAAATAAACTTAAATTAAAATACCCACGCTTATAATATTAAGAAATCATTGTATTTTTATTCGGCAACATTTATCAATAAATTTTGAACATTAACAGATGCATACAACCTTGAATTTTAAGTTGTTTTGCTTCATAATGATCAAAATGTCAATTTCCATCATATTTTGTAATTGAAATGCATTAATACATCTAATTTATGAATCTTATACGACATGCAATATTCACACTAATAACTATCTGGTCACGTGTAAAATTCAAAACACGAACTCTTTGAAATCATTTATTATCACAAATCCGGAAAATAATAAAACCGTTTCAAGTTTATGATTTGCACGCAATTGAATATAAAAATTGCGTTTTCGTGACGAGATTTTACATTCTGGTAAACCTTGGAAACTAGAAACATAAACGAAAGAAATCGTCACGTATGTTTTTTTTTATCATTAATTTTTGAATTGCGATTTCGTAATTTTTCAACCATTTTCGCGTATGTATGTAACTAGATAAAGGTTGTGTACTAGAGGAAAAATTTAAAATATTTGGACAGTCAATTAAAATTGTTGGCGACCTCTTGTTGGTTTTTTTTTCATGCATCGAGGTCGAATGTGAATTTCGTTAAAGATTTTCTTAAAAATATGTCAGGCTCGTCCTTTTCATTATGTATGTTGATTGTTTCAAAAATCTTCATTTTATGTTTCGATAACGTCGCGATTTAATACAAAGTTAATCCGAAAATAAAAAAAACTAATTTTTCAACTTACTTTTACTGTCTCATAAATGAAACATTAAAAGTCATTGCATAGTAGGGTCTTTGAGATATGTAACAACGATACTCAGTTCAAACGTTAAGGTGAAAAATTAAAATTGAAATTCGCTTTATCTCGGTTGCATTGGTCAGTTTATTTTTATCACTTTTTTTTCGTAATATAATATTTCATATTCTCCAAAAGCTAGTTTTTTTTTCTTCCGAAAAGGCGTTTTTCGACAACAATGTATCAAATACTAATGATTTGCGTATTCCTCCTCCAAAATTGCCGTATTGCCCCCCGGTGGGGCGTACGTCCCACGTTGGGAAACACTAAAAATTCACTAAAATTCAATTCTAATTCAAAATTTGTAAGGGATCTTGCGCAATGCTTTTTTTTTAAACGATTTCCATTCCTCTGCTTAATATAAGTTTATTATGTATTAATAATTTGAGAGCTTGATTTTATATCAATATCCTTGAAAGTGAAACGATTTTATCACTGATTTATATATGAAAATATATTTCAATAAAATAAAGACTATATTCATTGGATACAAGATAAAGTTAATAAGTTTTTTATACAGCCAAAAAAATATAATAATCTGAAAAAAAAAACATATCTAGCCACTGTATAAATTATTGGGCAAGCTGATATCAACATATAAATACAACCTCAAAAAATAATGATTAGAGGAAAATGGGTGATAACAATATGTACCTCCATTACTGTATAGTGTATTTGATACGAGTTTTTACTTGGTTTAAGTATGAAAAAACTATGTGAATCTATCGGTTTATTTTCGAATGAAAGTTTAATTTATGGGCACTTTTCAATTTCATCATTCAAAAAACGACGATTTAAGTATGAGCTTTTGTCTGAAGCATATAATATTATATGTAAAAAAAGACGGGCGATCGAATTTTTATCGATAAGAACAATTAAAGAAAATAGGCACAAATTGTACTAATGGTTAGTGAGTCAAGAAATTAAAACTAATTTAATGAGGTTGTTAATTTAGTTTCAGATTTAATTAAAATTATTGCGATGGCATGTCATTTTTTTTTAAATATCATTACTTCGGTTCATTTAAGCCAATTGAAATGTTGCCATGGCATGGTATATCAGTTAATATTTTTACACATAATTATCATCATATATTAAAATTACACTTACATAGCTCTAAAAAATAATAAATAAAAAAATGTTGAAATTTTCAAATATTATCATCATTGATATTTTGTTTAATTAAATAACCAAATCATTCTAAAAATTAACTATTTTTTCCAGATATATCCAACAGTGGTTCCATGCCGATAAGCTACAAAATATATTGGTGCATATACAACATTGCTCTTACATGTGCTTTGTATATTACCATCATGTATTGGACCCTCATCTATAATCGTAAGTATAATATTTAACGTTAAAGTTGACCGTATCCTATTTCCAATTTGAATATTAATAACTGCATTTTGTCTTCAGCTGAAAATGAAGAAAACAATAATGGCCATCCACAACCACTTAACGTCATGGTACATGCCGGAAATTCTGTAGCAATGGTGCTCGAGCTGCTGTTCGCTGGTCCACCTTCAAGATTATTGCATGCGTTGCATCCTATTGCATATGCTGTAGTTTATATGATTTTCAACGTTATATATTGGGCGGCTGGTGGTACTGATCCGTAAGTGATACCTTTTTTTAGTATAATCAATCAATCAAGATAGTGTTGTTTTGTAAATTTGAATTGAATTGACAATTGATTTATTAATCCTTTAAGTATATTTACAAATGATAAGATATATAGTTATCATTGTTCATGTATTAAAATTTTAACAGTACGATGAAATTAATCAAAATCTTATAATGATTTTTATATTTTTAGAACTTTTATTGAAAAGATTGCAAAATAATTTTTTTTAAATGCACAAGTCTAATCCAGTAATAATGATTAAAAAAAAATATTAAATCCACCCAGATTATAAAATTTAATGTTGAAATGTGTCACTTTCAAACGACACCTACATTAAATAGCAAACAGGATTTTATTCAAGTTTCATTGATTCAAAGTTCATTGACTCACTAATTTGTCAAAAGAAATAATATTTACATATTATATCAATTAGTAAATCAATTGAGTCATATTCCTACGAATATTTTATATTACGCAACTCCTTGCACAACATTGCAATTTTATTGGCCAGATAACTATGTTCCCCATAAATTTTTATCACAAATATTTTGTATGTATAGCAAAACCTTGTAACAAATAAAAGTGAACTGTTTTAATAGAACACACCTTTTTTGGGTGTGTTACAAGCAAAATTATTTGATGAAAAAATTTAAATATTTAAAACATTCATTTTTCACAAATTTTCGCAATACTGAGTATAACCGTTGTTTATTAGTTGAAATTGAACAAGGTTTTTTTTTATCCATATTCATCGAGTTTTTTTGAGTTACAAAACTAACATAGTTATCTTTCTTAACTAATATAAATATTTAATTCAGAAGTAAAATGTTGTGATCGTTATTTTGCTATAATAACCATTTAATTTATTTTTTTCAGGAAAGGTAATTCCTGGATATATGAAGTTTTACAATGGGAAGATCCAGGAAAGTGTATTTTATTGGTGTTAGCAAGTGCTGTATTGATAATTGTGTTGCACATTTTTGTGACCTTTATAGCTGGACTGCGTAGTAGTCTTGCAAAGAAATGCAGACGACTAAGTACAAAGACTTCTAGCACAACGCCTATTTGGGCAACTCAACAAAGCCTTTCCACTGGAAATTTCAACAAATCTTTCGTCAAGGACATTCCATGAATGCCAAAAAAATTTCGAAAGCTATACTGTGATGACATTAATTAGTTTTTATAAAAAAAAGTAATTTTCCTTCCAGACATTA
The DNA here is from genome assembly GCA_028571205.2 of Hydropsyche betteni. Taxonomy (NCBI): domain Eukaryota; kingdom Metazoa; phylum Arthropoda; class Insecta; order Trichoptera; family Hydropsychidae; genus Hydropsyche; species Hydropsyche betteni. Next base: position 204,041 of record JAOXNN020000022.1, read on the forward strand.
AATGTGTCAACTGACTTTAATATTACTGATACTATTAGGTAAATGTGTGAATTTTTTGATATTGTGTGAAATTTGATTAGAGTGACATTTCCTTTGACTACATTTTAATATTTATAATGCAACTTAATTTTATTTATTTTTTAATGTAAAAAAATATGTAAAAGAAATTAATTTAATTATTGTACTTAACATTTTCACAATTTTGTGATAGTTTTGAAAATTTCGCGCCTTTCAATGAGAAAACGTGACATTTTTCAAATAATGCAAATACAAATTAGTTATAATTATTTAATTATGAATATGTTTTGAAATTTTTCAAAATTAGCCATCTTTACTATTTTGTAAAATTATAATTTTCACATTTTCATTTTTTGAGTAAATTTGAAAATGGGATATGAAAAATAAAAAGATTGAAAAAGCAAATTATATATTAATGTTATATACAAACAAAATCGTTTTAAATCTTATTTCTGGAACAAGCATGCATGAATGAGATCATATTACATATAACACAAACTTACTTAGATGATCGAAAAAAAAATCAAACAATGGAAATTGCTTAGTATGAAACAGCGCTTAAGAGATTAAAACTAAAAAATGTTCCAATTTAAGAAGTGAAAGTTGAATATGAAAAAAAAAATACACAAAAAATCCTTTTGAATGCATCAAAAACTTGAAAATATACTTTAAATCATAAATTCGAAAAAAAGTTAAAATTTTCTAAACTACTTTTTCACAATAAAAACATTATAATAAACTAATCAAATTTTTATTCTAGGTAACGAAAGAAAAGTGAATTATTTACTTTTATATTCAAAATTTTAAAAACTTTGGAAAAGTTATATTATGATTTTTTTTATTGGACGGAATGATCTACATTTGTCCACTCTGAAAAAATAACATGAATAAACAATAAATATAAGTCTACTTACTAGTAAACATAATGATAAATAGAATTTTGAAAACGCACTGTTATAATGTGTAAAAATATTATTCTATAAATTATAATATAGATTTGGCTAAATAAAGCAAAAAAATATTGCATCAAGCATTAAAATCTAAGTTAATTTTTTTTTCATTAGAAAATTCAATAATTTCTAATTGGTCAAATAAAATGAAAATAATTCAAATTCGACATTACAACACAATCAAAGTGTTTCAAGTTTTTTTTCACACACAATGAAAAGAACTTGAAAATTGTCAATCAAAAGGACCGAATCGAGAACCAATTTCGACCAAATTATATTTAGTCAATCAGATCTATGAAAAAGAAGACACCATCGTACATAAATACATACAATTAAAAAATGTGAGATCAAAGGGTTCACGTGCTTGTCAAAAAATATATAATAATTTTTCAAATGTAATCCATATAAATTTAGATAAATAAATATTTTAATTGCCAAAATATATATCACACAGCCCTTAAAGAGACAAATCATGCTTAGCATTCCTTTTTCATAATTAACATTATAAGAATAATTTTCAAGATATTTGAATTGCAATAAATATTCAATTTACTACAAACATCAACCAAATTTAACGGAAAAAATAACATTCAAATCATCGCGAAGATAATTTTTACTCATTCTAACTAATTGAAAGTTGGAAATAAGAAATATACTACTTCTTAAATGCATATATAAATGCGTATACAATAAGTTTCTCGTTCATTATAAAAATATAAATATAATTTCTTTTCACATAGTGAACATCGAAAAATGCAGTATCTGATTATAGGTTTATATCACGGTGCTGGATCTTCGTTCAGTAAAAGCACCTGTAATGCAGCTTCTTCTTCTGTGGTATACAACATTCCATCTGTTAATTCCTCCTAAAACAATACACAATTGTGTAAGCATAAAAGTAAAAAGTTCAATAGTAAAAAAAAAAAACGATCAGTAAATATTTTACCTGTAACAATAAGCTGTTCATGTGGTCTCCAGTAGATTCTAGGAGATCCGTCTCCAGTTCAGGTAAGCTCGATATAGCCGATTCGCTCGTTTCCAATATCAAACCAGCATTAGCTGCTGAACCATCGCTGTCTAAACTCAATCCGCCACAAACTAAAGGATTTCCTCTTTTCTCGTCACGACTATAAAATGTCAAATGTTATACTCATGTTAGATTCATAAAAATAAATAAAGCAATACCGACGGACCTTCTTTGTTGTAATAATAATCCAGAATCTTGAGGCAACAAAGGCGATTGTAAATCACAAGTAACATCCGGAGACCAAGGCACGTGTGTTCTAGCACTTCGGAGATACAGCAAATCATCATCACAACTCTGAAAAATATTAAATATCAAGTTTATTTTTGAATTTTTCAATAGAATCAAAATATCAAATCAAATATTACCTCCATAGAAATAAAGTCAGTTGGAGAGTTTCTTAATTCAGAGATATTGTCAACGATTTTAATTTGTTCAGTCTTATTTTTAATATTAGTACCGTGTTCTTTTTTCTTATGTGCATGAAGCGATCTCTCAGTAGAAAACTTTTGATCACAACCTGAAAAATAAATATGAACCCTCCATAAAAAATACTCGTAGTAATTTTAACATAAAATTTTTATACTGAAATTACCAGGATAGTCACATTGGTGACTGTTTTGCGCCATATGACGAAGCAAATGTTCTTTCAAATTATCTGGGCGCACAAAAGCACGACAACATTCTCTACAGATGTATCTACCTTCTTTCACTTTCGAATGCTGACGAGCATGTCTAGATAACTTACTAGAATAAGAAAATGCCTTGTCGCATGACTGAAATGGAATATATCAAATTAAAAAAATAAACAATAAACACAACAAAAGTGAAAATTCACAAATCAAACTCACTGGATATGTACAACGATAAGGTTTATCACCAGTATGAGATCGTATGTGATAACGTAATTTACATGGCTGAGTAAATTTTCTTCCACACCTAGGCCAAGGACAAACCGGTTTAACGGGTGAATTAGCATGAGCTCGAGCATGATGCGAGGCTAGCGCTGTACTCCACCAGAATCGCTTTCCGCAAGATGTGCAACTGAAAATATATAAACACCATATTCTAGAAAACGTATCGATTTATTAAAAATGTTAATTTTGGATTCTAACCAATGAACGGCATCATCCAATGTATGTTCTTCGAGATGAGTTTCTAGATCGGCTCGTGAAGTGAATAATAACGTACAAGCATGAGCCGGACATGATATGTCTTCTCGTTTCTTATCGTGTACTTTCATATGAACAGATAAATTATATTTTGTGCTAAAAGCTTTTGAACATCCAGTGTGTGTGCAAGCAAATGTAGTTTTATCATGTACTTTATGTACGTTTAAATGCTTTTTTAATTTATGCAAGTAGCGGAAGCCCCAACCGCAGCCTTCGTAATCACACTAAATAAAAAAAATTAATTTATGAAAATGAAAAAATTATCTTGATAATTCTGAATATGTAAGTTACCTTGAACGGTCGCAAATCGTAATGCATCAAAATGTGACTTTTGAGCAAATGAAGAACTTTAAATTGCAAATCGCAATCATTTTGAGGACAAACCCAATGTCGACTGCCATCTGGATGTTGTACAGAAATTAATTGATCTTCAGTTATTCCGACTGAAGCTAATGCGGCATCTATTATGTAGCGAGGCTCTCCATCATCATTGCCTTTAATAGAAATAATGTAAGAAACTACAGGTGATATTTTATCACTATTTTTATCGTCATGTTTGACATGAACATTATCACAGTGTTGTTTTAACAAGTCTTCGTTTATAAACTCTTGTGAACAGTCATCGATATTGCACTAAAATTTAATGATAAATTTTTATTTCAATTTGAGATTAAATATAAATATTAAAAAAAATTAAATTACCTTAAAAGATTTAAGGTCAAAATGTGTAAGAATGTGAACATGTAGATCAGATTTTTCATTATATAGTTTATTGCAATTGATAATGGGACAAAACCAATATTGAACCTGATCTGCACCTTCGCCTACCAAAACTTGACCAACGCCGAATTGACCAGACTCTAATCCGGCCAAAACTTGTTCATGATTCAAACCATTCAAAGTAATCGTATTATTTTCTCCAGAGAAAACAACCTCAATAGGTAATTCGACATTTTCTGCATTTTCAACATTCTCATTAGTAGTTCCTAAAATAATGAAAAACAATTAATCAAAATAATAACAATAAAACAGAAACAAACTTGAAGAACTACTATTTTCATTAAAAGAATCCAGTTTTGCGGATATTTAGCAAAAAAATAATATTGAAAACAGTTTCGGAGATGCCATTCGGTTCACGGTGGACGTAATACTAAGGAGTTATAACAACGAAAAAATAAAATCTGATTTATAATTTTCCCACAAGCATCCACAATAAGGGCAATGTGCACGAGATGACCTCCCTTTTTTACACAACACACAAAGGGCAGGTTATTCAATGAATGAAAACTGGTTCTAAATGGTTGCAAGCAAGACTGCTAAACATGCAAACAGAATTCATATCTTGCAGTCGCTACCCCTAGATTTTCGTTTTTTTCAAGGGCAATTATATAACTTTTTTCTCACAATGAGCAGTTTTCGTTTTTGTGGAATGATAGACACAATAAACATTATGTAATGTAATAAAAACGCATACAAAACGAACTCACCGTTTATGAAAGTGTTCGAATTCAATATTTTGTCATTGATCGTTTGCAAATCCTGATTTTTCGTTTCGGCCAAAGGTATAGAAAAGCTGATTTTGCTATTGGAAGTTTCCTGCGCCTTTCGATACTTGTCGCAAAAATACGAATCGAGCACGATCTTTTGCGAAGAATTCTGAGTTTTACTTCTCGTTTCTTTAGCGTTGCAACGTCGATTGTTAGCCTTGTTCGTAGACTTTGGAATATCGACGGCAGCTAACTTGAGTTCCTCTGAGTGTTTCGACGAAACGTTGACGTTTTGTTCGACGGAGTTTGGAGAGCGCAAAGCTGGACGACGTCGTAATATATTAGGTTTTCTATTATCAGTCGACGAGACAGGGAAGGTTCCCTTAGTACTGTTAATACTCTGCATAATGACTGATCTATTGAAAATCTGCAAATAGAAAAATACAATGATTTAACCCTTTGTGTCCCAGTGGTGCCGTGGAAGAACTACCATTTCACTACTTTGCCAGCATCCCAGCGGTCCATTGCAACACAAAATGTTAACCCTTTAACAATAAAAATTTTCAACAAACGCTAAATGTCTGTGGTAACGCTAAAACCGAAGTGTTATTGAAATGGAACCACTGGGATACTACGAAGAAAACAATGTAGCAGTTTCTTCACCGCACACAAAGAGTTAACGAAATAATGAAAATTTTCAAAGTATGCTAAACATCTCTGGTAACGCTAAAATCGAAGCGATGTCGAAATGAAATCGCTAGGATACTAAGAAAAAACAATGAAGTAGCGGTTCCTCCGCGGCACTCTGAGACACAAAGGGTTAATAGAATCAAATTTAAATTTTGAACAATTCATCAATTAAAGTGCACTGAATTTATTTAATAATTACACATGAAGAATTGAAACATTTCGGTATCAATCTATAAAATGTAAATACTAAAATGGCATAGATCGAGAAACTTTTACACTTTGAACTCGACATATGGTTGAACATCCATTAAATAAAACCGAACTGATAACGAACGGTAAAATTCATAACAAAGTAGTTGCCGCTTTTCGCGCGCAACGTTGGCAGCGCAACTGACGTTTCTCGCCGCGTCAAGTTGGCAGCGCGACGCTTTGACAGATGTTTGGTTAGCCGGCGATCGCGTCCATTGTGCAATGCTAATTTCGATCAACACGAACGCGATCGAACACAAATGGCGATGCACGATTATGACTGTTCGATACAAGATCCGGCTGACATTGTTAATGGTGACATAGCAGGCGGCGCGTGTCACGCAATCAAATGGGCGAAGTTTGAATGTATTGAATTAAGGTCGGCTCGGTGTACCGGTGGGTGAGGGGCGGAGGCGTCGGGCGCATTGTCGTCTGATGGGGGCGAAGGGGCGGAGGCGCGCGGGCCGCGGGCGAGCGGGCCGCACCGCACCCGCGCCCGCACTTCACACTTCACACGTCTAGAGACAAATAAACCCAAACTAGCTTTTGTGCGACCATCGATCACATAGTATTTTTATTACATTTTATAGGTTTTTTTTAGAATATTTTCAATTATTATAAGTTTTTTAATAAATATTCATCTTATCGGTGTATCGTTTGTGCCATGATAAATATATGAATTTATAAATTTGTTCAATAACCGGAATTTTTCTTAGAATTTTATTTTTTTAATTAATAATGATCGCATGCTTATCTATTTGAATTAAATTTAAACAGTCGTTTTGTAATTAATAACCAATTAACAACAATTATCTCTTATCCGAATGGCATGTAGATATATTTGGCGGGGAAAGATTGGATAAAATAATATTGAGAATGCATTGCATGTTCACCCAACTAACTTAAAACTTCTCTTTGGTAATGGTGAAG
>JAOXNN020000022.1:210660-225847 GCA_028571205.2 Hydropsyche betteni
CCTAGACTGCCGCATTTGTTTGGCAAGGCCTTGTCCTGCAGTGGATAACTATAGGCTGCTAATGATGATGATGATGAATTAATAATGAGGCCTATGACAGGTAAAGATAATGTACCGTCCATATTCGCATCCACCTCCCAAGCAGTGAAACGTATATTTACAAATCCAGTTATAAATTTTAAGTTGGTGTCATACATTCAAGCACACGTTCGCATCCAAGTTTTGACGTTTGAACGTCGGTTGGTTATTTCTATACGAAATAGAAACGAACCGAACCCAACCTCACCTAACCTAATCCAAAATATCGATCGAAACGAATGAAATCGGGTTTTTTGTTGATGGATTGATCGTGGTGTTAAATACTTTAATGGTATTGCTTCGATACCTGAACAAAAAGTTTCGTAAGACCAACTGTCAAACTGCGAATGAGTATAGGTGCATGTACATGTATAAACATAATGCCGGGTGCCAACTTAAAAACTAGGCACACTAATATCTGTATGTGTAGGTGCATGTACGTGTATAAACTTGTTTCATCGCTTGGGAGGTTGGTACGAACTTTGAAGATACATTACCTTTACCCTATGACTTGTGTTTTACTGAGACCTAAGCCACATAGGACCAACGGTCTCGCCTCATCTGTTAAATTGGTGGTCATTGCGATCGCAAAGTGATCAGAGAGGGCGCAGTTTACTCAGTCTTTACCTCGTTGTCGCCCGGGTGGTCATTGCGATTTGCTTTGTGGAGAATCAGCGAACATAAAGTTTATAGACTTGCACACCGTTGGTCTGAGAACCTCCTCCGTTGGCATGGACGAATTGGTTCTTGTGGTACATGTCATTTATTGATATGAGGGTGGTTCTCGGATAAGGTATATAACCTAGACCCCCAATATTTGATGAGGATACGTTGTCCTGCAGTGGACACAAAACGGCTCGATAATGATGATGATGATGATGATGGTTACTAAAATTTCAAATGTTTTTATCTCATCATTTTTATAGACTAAATAAAAAATGAAGAAATAATGCTATTCCAATTAAATAAAAACTGAAATATTTCTTAATAAATGATACACAAATAAGTTCATCAAATAGCAACACCATATACCTCTAATAAACGACTAGAAAAAGCATAGCCCATTTACATAATATAACACTTATTCATAATTCGATTACGAACGACCAAAAAAAATATTTCACCTCAAATGCTTGAACATTGCAAACGCAAAAATTGATTTACATCAAACGACAGTGTGTTCACGAGAGCCGGTAATTAAATTAAAATTTTGCATAAATCTTTGTGTATGCTGTATACAAACGGGTCTCGCATTATAAAATGTACGGCTTAATCGGATTACGCTCCGAGTCTTAACATACTTTGAATAATTTATTTGGTGTACGTGGGTGGACAGTGGGTGGCGCAGATGGAAATCAAATAAGGGGGAAGATACGGGGACAAATTTAGCCGAGGTTTGTAGTTAAACTAACTGTTCATAATGTAATTTGTGTCTAATTCAGATTACTGACTCCGTCTCGCGGCTCGCAGTGACGTACAACATATTTCATATGTTTATTTCCGTTATTGATTTAGATTATTGAATAACTCAAAGTGTGAGTTTGTTTTAATCGAATTTCAAAATATATTTCTTTTTTGATTTAAGTAAAAGAAAATAAGTTATTTATTTAATCATAACATAGAGAAAAATATTGAAATTTTCCTTGAAGTCGAAAAATTTTGTAATTTGTTGAATTTATTTTTTTCCTTAGAAACTATGTACATATGATAAAAATAACATATTCAGATGTCCAAAAGAAATATAATACAATAAACCCTCCTATAATCTCAAGATAGATTCCAAGTTATAGGGGGTTAAAGTTTTTCAATTTTAATTTTCTTTTTGACATTTTTACGTGTTTCAAATGCATTTGAAAAAACATTAAAAATTTGAATTTGAATGCATTTGAACGATATAGAAGGGGGACGTTATGGGAGAGTTTACTGTACTGCCAATAATTCAATCCATATTACATCAGAATTTATAAATCTTAAAAAAATATATCATATTATACTAAAAAATATTTCAAATCTGATTCAAAGCAGACATTTAACATTTATAACCTTTTCTAATTTTGATAACTACATTTGAATGTGTTTCATAAAAATTATTTTTTTAAAAGTGCTGCTCACTTCGACAGCGAACCGCGATTCGCAATCCCCGTTTTTGTTTCAAAAGTCGAACCGAGCCGCATATAATTTTCATTGCTTTCGTAAACATCAGCACGTGTCATTTAACCGGGGAGGGCCTCCAAAACTCATACCGACCATAATAATACATCAAAAATTAAAAACGGGACAAAAGACACTTCACTATACATTCGGAACGCAACAAAGTCGACACACGCAAAGCTCCTTCGATTCCAAAACGGTTACAAATCGGGAAATTGTCACAGCTGCAATGGCGAGTTCTTATTCTATTATGGATCGTGTATGATGGCCGTCCGTGTTGACGATGATTGTGTTCGCAATTGTGTGTGTGTACACGTCGGTTTCAAATTTAACATAATCGCATTAGTTCGGCCATCTGCAATCAGTGCCGAATTCAACGATTCAAGATGGCCGCCCGTATGTATTGTAGGTGCGCTTATCTTAAATATTATTTGCCGGCAGAATATGGCATCTCCCATGAATATTTATCGACTGTATTGATGATGTTCGATTTGATTTGCATGCTGAAAAAAAGACTGTACGTGAAACGTGGCTGTACAATACACATCGATATAATGAAATCAATTTAATTTTTATGTTGAAATTGATGAAATACATTATTAATTTTGGCTATTTATTAGAATAAATATCTTGAATTTAATGAATTGATAAATTATCGCCAATTTTACAAAGAAAGCTTAAAAATATATGTATTTTAAAATAAAAATTGTGATTTAAAAAACAATCTTTCATCAAATAAAGAACTTTCGATAGTGCAATATTAGAAAATTCGATTTTTTTTTTCAGCAGTATGATCTAGAGATGACGTTACAGGTAAATGACCCAAATAAAAGTTCAGTAAATTACTGGTAAATTATGAAAATTCACGCGTAAAATAAAAAAAATGTTGTTTTTTTGTAAAGTGCATATTTTTCATTTCACGTTTTTTTCGGTTTGGCTATTTTTTCAAAATTTAATTTACCAGTGTTACCTAAAAAAGTCAAATATTCCACAAAATCGCCCAATTATTGAAGAAGTTTTTTTCATAATTGTAGTTTGTCATATCTCCTATACTGAAAATAAACATTGTAAGTGTGTGATTTATTAACGAAAAACAGCACAATTGATTTATTATAAAAATAATGAGATAAATAATAAACTAAATTTATACCTTTTGTTCTAATTATATATTAAAAAGTCTTTTTCATCAATAATCCTTAATTACTATGTATACATATGTACATATATTGTATATATACATAAATAAGTAGCTAATGAGTAAATTATCCAAGTGTTTAATTTGATTTGTAAAACGTCCAATTTGACTTGTGAAATGTCCAATTTGATCTGTAAAGAGTCCAATTTATATATATAATAATAATATTTCTATAATCTATTGTATCCACAACAGATTTTTCCATGATCCGCAATAGTGGAAAATGATCAAAAAGAGATTCATCCAGTATACAAAAAAATCAAAACATACTAAACACTTCAACATGATCAGATCAACTCCAACTTCACCAAAATCAATCATCCCCAAAGAACCGAAATTCATCAAAAACCCCGCGCAAACCGCCCGAATACCATTCCGATGCACTCTCCGACCGCGCTCAAAAATTAATCACGACAAACGTGCAAGCGGCACCCCATACGCCAGGGCCACGTACATCCACGCGAGCACGTATACGTATCACGTGGAACGTTCGCAATATCATTACGGGTCCGTATTACGTATTAATTTAATTTGACGGTGGCGGGCCCATGATTTACGAGCGGGGCCGCGCTGAGTTATGACCCGGGTACTGGTACCGCACCGTGTGGTGCCGAACTATTGCCGGCGAATTCGGAATGTTGCCGAGTTGATGATTTCGGCAGTGATGGTTGAAGGATTGAAGGTTTTTGTTGTTGTTTTTTGGGAAATTTACGTTTTTATTGGGTATTGTGTCTAGTGGGATTTGTGAAAGATTTCGTGATGGGGTAATGTAAGGTTGCTTGAAAGGATGGTTTTAATATTCGAGGTCTTTGGCTTTTTTTATTAATTGAAGAAAGTAGTCGGGAAGGTGTTTTTCGAAGAGTTTAAATGCTGAAAACTATTTTCTACTCGTAAGGTTTTAATTCAAAAATATACGATCGCGTCTAACTATAGATTTAGTCAGTTATAGTTTAACTTTGGAATCGGTAGAATTCATTATGTTTGAAAAAACTGAAATGATAATTTTAGTCAATAAATAATTTGAAAAATAAGCAAAAATAAATCTTTATATTTCATTTTCCGATTTTGCATTATTTTCATAGAAGATTCTTAGGCAATTTTCATTTTATTACATCTTTTATATAAAAGATATCACTATTCATCCCGTCGGCATGATTTACTTTGAATAAATTTGATTTAAGCTATTCATATATTTTTTAATCTGTATAGAAATGTGCAAATATAATTATTTTATTTATTCTTAATTCAATTATTTATAAGTAGGATATTTAAAATGATCATTCATAAGTATTTATAGTATTTCAAAATACCAACGGAGAACATTTAATATAATGATTCAAAAATATCGAAAAAAGTCCATTCTATAATTAATTGCACGAAAACACAACACATATTGATTTCGCATAATAATTGAAAAAGTTGCGATAATAATTCAAACATAACAAACGACATCGTTCTAAAACTTCTCGAGAAAAACGCATTTATTTAACGACCGAACTTTACCAATTTTCAATCCGGCATGATATATTTTATTGAAATTCATACGAAACGAGTGGATTCCGTATTGCGCAAATTTTCAACAATGAATAATGCAAACGTTGCCGAAGTCGTTTGGAGAATCTTTATCCCAATTCGATTACAATAACAAACAAGAAACATTTTCAAATTTTAATCAAAAAACATAATTATTGCAAACATTTTCAATTAATCAAGTTGTAGATATAGATGAAGAAAAAAAACTATCATTTTTTAATAAATTTTAATCTAACAATTAGATAATTGAAATAATCTATCACCATCATTAAATTGCGATTCGATAACGAAAATAAAATGAATAAAACCTCGCATCCCCGAACATCTTATACGGTAATAAAACGGTCGTTTCGATCGGTCTAATTGATTTTAAATTGGATCGAATTGATACCCGTTCGGAGTATCGTTTCTTCGAAAATGAGGATGGGGTATTTGGGAGAATCCGGAGGGAAGAAGTAGCCCGAAACTGGGATGAGGAGGAGGTTGTTTCTTAACAACCACACTGGGGATGGCGTTGCTAAGGGATGGTCTCTCACTTAAGGGTGCACACTAAACGGAAAGAGCTCTTAGGTGAAGAGCCTTACGGCGCGAGAACGATGTCTTACTCAATTAATTAGTGGTGGTCGAATGAGGGACGCCTCGTTAGTTTTTGCAGAAGCTCGTTTCAAGCTTATTCTTGTACTGATTGGATAATTACTGTAAATTTTTGATTGAAATAATTTAATTTGAGTGAGTATTAGATTTCATTCATTTGTGTTTGTAATATTATTAAACATTGAATCAAATTATATAATTATATAAACATAGAAAAAAACAATCGTGTAAATGAAAATGTAAATTTTGATTAAAACGAATAAATTTTAAATCAATTATAAGCCATCCTTGCGCAAATAAATCTCAATAACATTAAACCCATTTTCCATTAACACGTTGATTAATTTCGATCGAAAAAAAACGGCACCGTCCCTGAAACTCGCTTCCGACTCCTAAATATAATTAATTCATTAAGATTGATTCGGGGTAAATGAAACACTTAATTAAGAGTAAGTGCTAAAGCTTAAGAGGGTGCTACCGAGGAAGGAGGGCCGGGCGGGTGGACACGTTTCAGGACTTTCAGAAATGGAGAACATTTCGTCCCTCACCCCTCAGGGATACGTGGAAGGCTTCGCAGGTAACCATCCTCGGTCATTATCGGCCGATAAATTGGCTGAAAGAGCTTCCTAATTGTGCAATAATTTCAGACCGACACGTGTAGTCATAAATCGATATCTTGCTAGAAATTAGTGTTGTCATGTGAAGATGAGCTTTTATATTATAACAATATTTCAGGTTTTAGTATTGCGTTTGTGCCGATGTAAATATGTAGTATAAATAATCAAATATTCTTGCAATTTTATGCGAATACGTAGTAGACTGTGTTTTATGTTATTGAATCAAATAAGAAACGAAGCGTAAACGTTGATTCATATTTTCAGCGTTTGCTTTTCGCCCAGTGATTCTCAAACTATTTCAGTTATTTGGTAAATTGTATCACAAGCATAAATTTAATGTGAATCTATCATATTATATTTTTTATCATATGAACATGATATTCATTCAAAGTCGAACAAGTATCGTATTTTATAATATTTGTAACAATTACCTATTACTTTCGAAAATGAAATGAAAATAATTTATAATCAAGAACAACAAATAGATGATAGATAGAAAAAAGTAAATCATATACTCATATTCGAATAATGTATTATTCGTAAATTCGTATACGAATATTTTTCATATAAGAATATAATGAAAAGTATCCGGGAAATGAATAAGAATCCGATTTCCAAATACCAAACTATTAGATTTTCATAAAACTAAAATTAACCGCAATTTAAACAAAATACAGTCAAATTCATATCAACAACGAAACATCAATACAGCCTTAAAAATCAAACAACCCAAAACTGGAAACGGCGCCCGCGGCCGAAAACCATAACGAACGAACATCCTTTGCAAAACGTCGCCGCAGATTGTTAAACTGCGGCTCGGCAAAGCGTAATACGATAATGGGGACGATCTCGATCGGGCCGCGTTACCGCGCTCATCTCGCAATCCCCCTCCCCCCGTCCGCCACCCCTAATCCACTAATAATACATTATTCGCGAACGGCGCGCAGGCGTCGGCCAATCGCGTGGCTCGGGGGGCGTGGTTTGGCGCGCGGCTCCGCCCCTCGACCCCCCACTCTGGATTGGGGTGGCCGCCCACCGGTTAGTGGTGACGCGACTTTGGTTCATACACGTGCGCCGCGCCACGGAGCGCGCCGGAAGTTTTCGGTTTTCGAAATTGTGATGTTTTTGAATTTGGTCGGGTGAAATTTCGGCGGTTGTTTTGTGTTTGGTACAAACGTGGTTTCGGTTTTTTTTGTTGCCGGAAAAGTTTGTAGTGTTTTGGAAAATGTGTCGCTTGGATGGAGATGTCAGTTTTGAAGGTTTTTGAAAAGCGCGCCGGTGGTCTTTTTGATAATTTTCGGTGAGCATTTTGTCATTTTTCCGTTTTGATTCTGATAAATTGAATTCGTTATTCGAATAATTTTCCGAATAGTTTTGATTATATGAAAATTGTTTATTATTTTTTTTTCATTTTTTGTATGAAAAATTTAATTTCATTCTTTAAATATTAGGAATTAGTTTTCATAAAACTGAAATATTTTAATCTAATTAAATTATTTTTGACATCATTTTATAGATTTCAACAACAAAAACTTGAAAAAATCATAATGTGATTCGATTGATAAAAGAAATTGTTATTATCAAATTTTTTATACAACTGGCATAAAAAATACAATTTGAAAATAATCAAGTTGGACAAAATTCTTATTATAAAAATAATGATGGACTCTAAATGCATCTATTCCATCAACGTCGAAAACAACGGACGGTACAATTGATAGAACGATGGAGCAGTTGACTAACTTTGTATCCAAATCATTTGAATACAATAACAATCGGATAAAAGAAGATGAAGGTTCCAGTTTGGACGGAGAACGTCCCGAAGATATAGACATCATAACTGATGTTTCCACCGAATCTGAGGTTCCTGTACCACTTGTCAAAAGGCCCCCAAGACAAGCAGGGGGCGGAGCACCACCAGCCAAGAACTGGCTTCTTCCTGACAGCGAAAGACGTCCACCTTCGAGGGCAGATGTTCCAACGCACCAAAGGAGGTTCTTTTATTTGACAGACAATGATGAAGACGGAGACAAAGCTAGGATCAGTTTCAGGGATCGTTCTGTGAACAGGGTGGCGCATGATGATGGAAATGAGTGCGTAATTAATTATTCGAAAGATAGACCGCAGACTGGTGATGAAAACGAATCAGATTCTGATGATGAAAGTAAGAACGTCAACGTCGAAGATGATGAAGAATGGTCCGGAGGTGCAGGGAATGGAACTGGAGGAAGTGAAAGCAGGGACGATGAACCGATGCTCAATAGAGACGATCCTAAAGTTGAAGATGGAGATCTCAAGCCTGGTAAGTTTTGTATATTTTTTTACTTATGATAATTTTATGTAAGAACTTTTCACGATAATATAATAATAGAATGAATATTATATAATATTTAATCTGTCATATATAGTACTTTTCAAGAATTCACAATTAATAACTAAATCAAAATTATCTCGAATAATGGCAATAACGTAATAATAAAAATATTTGATCAATAAAATGATTTTAACCTTGAATACTTCGAAATTAATCAAACTGAGAAAATTTTCAACGCTTTCGAAATATAAGCCACCACAAGATTTTTCATAAACTTTTCATTTTATTTCCATTGAAACAATTTAAAAATTAAAATAGATCGACAAGTTCTAATTATTCTAATTCAAACCGTACTTTACAGTTCTTAAAAACCAACCCTTCTTTTTAAATAAATTAGAATGAAATCTCCACATCTTCACATACACAACTACAATTATACACAGAACACAATACGAAATGCAAATAAGCCCAACCTATTAAGCCGGTCGCGTAAGCTCGCGAAAGTCGTCGAAAAGAAGAGGTGAAAACAACCCTTCAAGCACAGGTGAGACGAAAAGATACAACCCCAGCCAAGAAAGAACCAACCGACCAACACCCCGGAGCGAAGACAACCCCAAATACGGCGGGGAGGGGCGGGAATAAGAGGGCGTAATCCTCTAATTTACATAATTGCAAAATAAAACACTAAGCCTTTTCAATTTGGCAAATTGTTTTAACAGAGAACAAAGGAGCGCGCCTCCGCAAGGTGGATGTTCTCTCTCAGAGGAGGGAAGGGTTTATTGTTAACAACCTGTGAAATATTCGCGAAGGGTTTGGGTCCCTCAGGAGCCACTATCTTCAATTAACTGCTTCCGGGCCGTTCGGTAGATCTATCAACGCCAACGGGTTCTTCTTCGTCTTCATTATGCCGTTTACAAATTGAAATTGATCCGAGGTGTTCTGAAATGTTTTCAGTGTTTTGTTTGTTTTTGTCCACGGATTTTACTGTTTTCTCATTTGGTTAATAAATTTTTATATGATTTGACATAATAAAAGAGAAATCTATACTATTTCAAAACCGAATAAAATATTATATGAACGAATCTATACTATAATATTATATTTTTTTTACAAAATTTCAATGATATAAAACAATTTTTTTTTTTTTTTTGTATCAAACATCTGAAAATTGCAATTCAATTTATAATACAAATATTGAAATTTCAATGGGAATTTTGGAAAATTTCCAATACGATTCTAAGCATCAACGTTGGCAACATTTTCACCGTAACATTTAAATTATGTTATAATTTGAATCAGTTATTTTTAATAACGGTAAGAGTCAATATTTTGATGAATTATTTATTTCATGAAATTAAATATTTTGGAATAAAAATACGGCGTCGATTAATCGATATTTTTTGCACCTATTCCCAACATATTTTTAAACACAATCATGCCGATTATTTCAACACAAAGATTAAATTAAACTGATAAATCAATATTTACGCCCACCTTCAACACCAGTATTCCCAATCCACCACAACTCCCCGACAAAACATCCAAAATCTTACAACAAAATCACATTTAATCAAAACCACCCAAAAAACATCCAACACATTCGATCCGGCGCTGCACAAACGACCCCCCCATCCCGCCCTCCCCCAAGACCCACCCCTCGCCCTCGGTCCGTGTTTAATTTGTAAATTGTCAAGTAAGTGATTCAAGGTGTGACGGCGGTGCCCAGGGGAGCCATTGGCCCGCGGGCCATCCGCCACCCTTCACGGCCCATTTATCCGCACGATGGCCACGCCGCTCGTTGCCGGTTTATTCGATTGTTATGCGCACTTATCGCAAATGGCGAAAAATAAACGGATAAGTGGGACGTTTCGATGTTGATGGAAGCCGGGCTGACGGGATTGATGCGTTTATTGTCGTCGGGCTGTGTGAGAAGAATCGATTAGTTCTGTCTTTTTAGTAACTTTTCGTTCGAAATATAACGATGGGATTTATTAAAGATTGATAGGGTAATTGTTATAAATTTTTAAGTTCTTTAAATAATCGTTGATTACATGATATTTAAAACTCTGTTAATATTTTATATTCGAAATTTAATATAAATAGTGAAATGATGTATAATATTATAGATGAATACCCGGGTAACTAGAATGTGGTTGGAAAATAATATTTTTCGAACACCCTATTTTTCATCTATTTTTCAAAAACTGAATATACCAATCGATAGAGAATTAACCAAATAATGAAGATTCTATCGCTTTTGGGATTTTTTTAACGAGAAAATACAAAATTTTAGTGCCAAAGTTCAAATGGATACCCGGGTGGACGAGTGTTGACATAAAAGTAGAAAAATTCTATCGAAATAATGAAATTAAAATATTATTTTTTTTTTATAATAGTTTTGATTCGATGAAAATAATGGGGTTAAAGCTTTAATTTTATATCTATTAAATTCAGAAATTGAACGTGTCGGTTGAATCTCGGACACTAAGGTGTTACAAGAGCAGAATGTTAATATTGTCAGGAGGGCAATTGAATTACCGGAAGGTAGAAAAGTGGGTGTATAGAGGGTGTTACCACCCTCTCTACGTAGCTCTTCTTACCTTCTACATCCAGATTAATCTAATTCCATTACGGTAATGAAGATACAAATACCCCCGGCGGGATGAGAGGTACACCCTCAAATTATGTGAATACGACATCTCGACGAAAACACATTTATTGCCCAAAACGTTAATGCAATAACTTCTTACATATAAAATATAACTAGATAGATTAATAAGCGAACTGGACACATTCAATATTCAAAATGACTCAACCAAATAGAAATCTATTGGCGATAGATAGTTTTTATATTCAATTAAACACATTTTTTTCATAAAAGGTCATATTTCATAATGATAAAATAATAATACGCGAATTTAAAATTTTAAACACAAACATATGCGACTGGAACGAACCCTCACCCGACCCCAATGCACCACACCCGACACAAAAAGCGAAAACCAAATCCCCCCTCATCCGGCGTCCGACTGCGGATTAAATTGGATAAAAACGTAAAAACGCCCATTTCTGCAATTTAAATCATGTCCCGATGGGCCCCGGCGGACTCCGGATCCTTCGTCCCTCCCCTGCCCGAAAGGAGCAAGGGAGCAAAGCGGGACGCCGGCCGGCGTAGACCCACCCCGTAGAGAGGATCGTAGCACGGACGTAATCAAATAAATAACTCGGCAATTTTATGAAATAACACGTCGGACCCGGCCAAGGGATGAGGGTGGATGGGGCGGTTCTCCCCCCCGGCAGACTGGGTTGTGTGCTTCGGGTGTTTTGTTTGTCTTTCCTCGTGCCGGGCGGAAATGTATGGAGATTTTTATAGCGTCTGCGTTCGATATAAGTTGTTTTTTATTTATTTTTCAATCAGGGTTTGATTTGTGTTGTTGCGATGTTCGCGATTTTTGTATGTGAATTATTTTTAAGACGGGGTTGGTTAAACAATGATTTTTGTTTCTCGAAAATTTGATTTGGTTATTTATGAAGTCTGTTCGTTTTTTTTTTCTGACGAAATTTTTTGTAAGAAGTATTTTATCTTATTAAAATTATTTAATCAAAAATTGTCTGTTTAATATATTTTGATATTAATTAATTTAATTGAATAAGGATTTCGGAAAATATGAATTCTGCTTTGATATATGAAATGTCGATATCGCACTAATTGTGGGCCTAACGAAACTTTTTTCACATTTTTTTATTATAAAATAAAAAATTTTAATCGATTGTTATATTGAATTTCACAAAATAATAGATATTATTTTGAGTTTTCAAATTATTTTTTTGAGAATTCAATAATATAGTCAGCTTTTCATTCAAAATAAACGAAGCGTGATTCTGCAAGTTGAGAATGATCTCCTCACTTATTGTTAATACCAATTTGCTTAATATCATCATAATTAAAACGAATTATATGAACCAGTATAAAAATTGACAGAATACGACTCAATATAAAATCTGTTTTCGTATTTTAAATGGCCATAACCGGGGGGGGGGGTGAATTTCAAAAATAATCACAGATTACACTTAAATTATAAGATATATCACTAGATCGTGATATATCTAAATTAATTCTTTAAATGCCTTAACTTTACACACGCTATACATACTTCAAATAAAAAAAAACTTATTTTTATTTCGTGGAATCGCTTACATATAAAAAGTTGTGTTTTTCCCCCCTCTAAAAAATCCTGGTTACGGCCGTGAACCAATCAACGATCATCTACTTTGTTTATTGTATGAACCTCAATTTTTTATTACAAAGACCACACAATCAACGAATCCAAACAAAAGCTCCAAACGAAAAACACATAGAACCTTCCATAGTCATTTCCCTCGTAGCGTCAACGCTTCTGGTGATCCGCATCATTTCCATAGACGGATGAGGATCGTTCCCAACGACGAGGAGTAATGAACGAGGGGATCCGGTTACCGTCTAATATTTCGTGTCGGCGGTTTTGTCCTGATGAATAAGCGACATCAGATTTTCAACCGAGCATCATTAGTCACGAGTTTCGGGTGCGATAGGGATCCCTATCCTGGGCCGGAGCCGTCCCTTTTCACCCGGGAGGGTGAACCGTTACACTTTCGGAAAACTTGATAAATAGGCGAACCGAACGATTTTCATTATTAAACTGATGCGCGGATTCGGTGTAGTTTCTATGGAAATAATGCTAAGTGTCGGTTTATGGGTGGGCGATCAGATTGTGAGATGATTTTGATTGTATTGTGAGAGATTTTTTTTGTATGTGTTGTTTTATGTAGTGATTGTTTGTTTTTTTCAGCAAATGATACGTCGATAAGCAGTAATGGTAGCAAGAATAATGCGAAACAAAGACGTTCCAGAACCAATTTCACGCTAGAACAATTGGGAGAGCTGGAGAGACTTTTTGATGAAACTCATTATCCAGATGCTTTTATGAGAGAAGAACTTAGTCAGAGATTGGGACTAAGTGAAGCACGAGTACAGGTAAATAAATAAAATTATTCAATTATCGTTATAAAATTTTTCAAGTGTTGTTTATAATCATTGAAGTTAGTTAAAGTGTGACACGATCAGTAGATAAATCCAAACTTGTATCATTGATCTGAGACTATTTGGCAAGGAATGATTTTTTAATATTCAATCAAGAGAGTTATCATTTCTCATCGCTATGTAATAAACATACGTGACGTGGAAAAATATTCTAGTCTCGATAAGCAAAAATAAATTCGATATAAACTCTTTACTCACGACGCAGAAATAGCCAAACAAGTTTGTAGCCAAGTTTTCCACTGCAAATATGCATCGTAATATATTTTTCTATAATAATAACCAAATATGTACATCAATTCGTACTTACAACATTTTTTTAAATAATAAAATACATAGCATTCCTTATAGTTATTTTAAATTGTAAATGCTGATATTTCGCGGTACAGATTTTTCAGCTGATTGCACTGTGAGCATTGCGTTGAAAGGGTTCATGTTGATCACATAGGATATTTTTTACTTAATGAGCTTATGTATTTAGAAAAAAATGACTAAACTTCTGCGTAAAAAAGATCTCGTCTTACGTTGGACATTAAATAAATTGCATATGACGATGATAACTCAATTGATCTAAATCTAATCAAACTGGGTTGATTACCAATGATTGCCCTTAAACCAATAGCAAACCTACACGCGTCCAAGCCCCGCCTACTTCCTTGCCGCCATTTCTGTATCCGGTGAAACAATTCAAAAATTTGCACGGTGTCAATGCGCCCCTCGCACCCCTCGATGCGTCGGTAATTTATGGCCGCGCTTCGAGTGCTTTTGTCGCAGAAAATAGCGTTTTTGGCGCGAAAGCGGGGGTTCGGCAGACATTGTCGTTTATTGAAATGTATTGCCGTGTTTATTGTCGCGTCATGCTCGCGAACACGAATCTAACGACCGTTTTTCGCACAGATCGCGCAAATTGATGAGTATCGATCCGAAGTTCGGACGGGAAGATTCGATGAGTGTTCCGAATGTTGCGTAATCGATTCGACCTTAATCGAATTGGTGTAATGGATTGTTGAATGTACGTTTCGATGTTATTGAATCGTAATACGTCCTAATGGGATTTTCCATGTAATAAGTAATCGAATTTTTAATGTATACCTAAATGTTAAAATAATATATTTAATTTTTATATTATATCATTTTATGACTATTTCAGTATCTATCGATTATTATTTATAGTGCAAATTGAAATAAATATAATGTATTATTTTTACAAAAAATTTCAACTTGCTATTTCAAAATTAAATTTGATTCGGTCAATATATATATTTTTTTTTTTTCTTGAAATTTTTTAAATTCAAATTAGTACATTTTTCGATATCTATTTTAAAATGAGTATTCGGATCATCATAATTATCCCCTATAAATAATAGCGGATTTCTGTGTGTCTGTGTATCTATGTATCTGTCTGTCTGTGTCGATGACGCTCGCAACTTTAAAATGAACGACCCGAATGAACGATACCAATAATGATGATGATGATGATGATGATGATCTTAGTATGATGCTTTTTACCTACTGCCTCTGGCTTTGCCTATATGTCGTAATTGTGGCAAGAACAAATGAACTGGTTTTATTAATTAAATATTAAATATTCAAATCGGGTACACATTTCGGGTTCACACAATCGGGTT
>JAOXNN020000022.1:235111-255191 GCA_028571205.2 Hydropsyche betteni
GGCGCACTTCAACCTAAAACAATGTGTTCCATTATAAATCGCGCCGCGACTAATCGCCTGTGGGCGCCTGGCCTAATTTAATCACTCAAAATCGTTATATTATTTTTGCCATATTCACAACTATGAACCCGACGTTTCAAAACCAAAACATATTCACAAAAACAACAACATCTTACAAGACTTTTCGTCGGTAGAACAAAGAAAACATTTTACCATACAAAAAAAACACTTTCACGTTACAATCGACGTTAACTATTATAACCAATATATAATACAACAACTTACAGGATTACTGTTGTCCGGCGCCCCCGGCGGTACGCCCCTGGAGCCTTGCAGGGCGGCGCCCTACGTGAGCGTGCCAGCCCTGAGGCTGAGGGCGGCGCCCCCGGCGTACCCTCCGCCCCCCGCTCACCCGCCCTCGGCGCACCCCCCGCACCCTCCCCCAGCAGCCTTCTCGCCCTTCGACCCTGCTGTACTGTCGGCGGCCGCACAACAGGTAAATGCACGTCTTTCGACACATTGCCGAATAATTATGTTGATTCTTACCCTCGTTGTGCTGGTTTGAATTTGTGACAGGAGGTTAAAAAAAATAGCTTTCGTATTTGGTTTTTTTTTTTATATTTGAATGAATTTGTTGTTTCGCCAATTGTGAGATTGATTTTTGAGAATATACACGAATCTTATATGGAAAATTAGAATTTGTTTGAAAAGGAAAAACACATATAAGGTAACGATAGCAGTGATGGACCATTTACCTACTTATAGTTAACTATCTCTCAGAAAAACGTATAAAATAAGGTTTTTAAAGTTCATAACATTTCGGAAAGGGTGCAATAGATAAGCTGTTTATTAAAACTTAATTGTCGCCCTCTTTCCGAAAGATTAAAATCTTTAGAAACCTTAATTTTTACGTTTTTCTGAGAGATGGTCCAACTACGTATACATTGGAGTCGTTATCAGTGGCATAACTAGAAAAATTTAGCCCACTTCAAACTTAGAAAAAGGTCTTTCTTAATATTTTTATAAAAAATTATTTAATAAGGAACTCGCACGATTTTTATGTCCTCGTCTTCAAACTCTGCTATCACGTCTTTCAAATGTATTTCGGAAACTTCTGCGTGTTCAATTGTACTGACTTACTAATTATAAATGTAAGAAGAACAGATTTTGAGAATGTCGAAGAAAAACACCGGTTAAAAAATTTAAGAAGTGCATAAAGCAATGGTGACTCGTTACCTTAATTTTCCTATTAAAATTTCCAATTCTTTATATGACGTATTTGAAAATACATGTTTGTACATCAAATCTAATAATTGGTTCAAATTTTCAGTATGCAGCAGCGGCAGGGCTGTTCGGTGCACCTTTGGGCCTTGCTGCTTTGGCACGTTGCAAATCTTCATCAATTGCCGATTTGAGATTGAAGGCCAGACGTCATGCTGCAGCTCTGGCCCTCCTAGCCAGACCCTCGGATCGCCCCCATCCTCCAGCTTAGTAAACGGGGGCGGAGCCCCATCGGAAAGAAGAGTTGAACGCGGTCGAAAATGCCTATTCTCGTACATCGGAAGTGATGATGACGATAAACAAATTTGCAAGGAAATCGGTGTGTTGAAGGCGCCCATTCAGTGAGATAGTCGTATGTGAACTGTACATAGTTAATTTTTATGGCCAATCAGCGACGATAGTGTAGTGCATAGTGTTAAGTGTGAATATGACACGTTTTATTAAAATATGTTCGCATTTTAAAATGGTATCAGTCAATATGTATACGAAGTTGTTTAGATGAAAATATATTTAAAATTTATGTGGAGATTTGCATATGAACAGTCAGTCGTAAAGTAAGATGTGTATGATATGTAAAATTACTATATAATACATGTGAATATCGTTCGTAAGTATTAATTATTACGTAGAATAGTTGAAGAAAAGCTGCATGTGAAATGCGAATTCCGCATAAAGCTTCCTATTAAAAAAAAAATTATATATATATCTGAAAATATCCCAACTTTTTTTCTGTAGAATACAAACAAAATCTCCCAAAACAACGCGATCACACATAATTTATAGCATGCCACATAATTGAATTGTGTAATTTAATAAATGACGTTTTTAATACGAAACCCTTCTTTTCGTTGATTCTCTCGAATTTTCCAGCACGCACCCAACATCCAAATCCACTGAATTTTTCGCTGAAAACCCCCAAAACCGAACCGTCACTCTTTGGCCACAAGCCGTATTTCCGCGGACGTCTGCGACGAAGGGGGCCCCCAGGGGGTGGGACGGGTGCGGGGGTAGTAGGCCGCAGCAATCAGCCCAAACAACCGATACTAATCTTGTTAGGGCCAATCAGTGCGCTGCGGCGCCAACGGAGGGCGAGGGGCGCGGAACGCGGGGCAAGGGAGCCTTCGATTCAACCCTCGGCCACCCCTAATGGGGGTGCAAACTTTCAATCGGTCTGCACTGGATGCATTTCTGCAAAAGGTACGGAAAGGTGGTCGGTTTTTTGAATGATTTTTTTTATTTATATGCTGGGTATTGTGTTGAATGTAATCGTATGGGCGAATTTGTAATCCGCAATATTTTTGATGATCGTCTTTATGAATGAATCTGCTAGTTTTGTTGAAATATATTCCAAATCATATATGAAGTTTATGTGTTTCAACGGATCAAAAATTTGGAAAAGATATGATTTTTTTGTTTTCGACATTCGACTAAAATCTAAAAATAATAAATAAAAATGTTTTCTTGATATTGATCATTGTAATCTCACAAATAACTTGCCTTTCAAATCTTTTCTATCAATAATGAGGAACATGGAGTGTATTTTCTGTCTGTGCAATATTTAAAGTTGCATCCTATAAGCAAATGAAATAAAATATTTATATATACATATATGCAAGGGCACATAGAAGTTTTATTTTATAAATATATGTGTACAAATTTGATTTCAATTACATATCCAGGTCTTAACCGTACACGTTTTATAAAATGGATGTACAATAGTAGTAAAACACAAATATAGTTCACCATAATCAGTAAAAATGTGTCATCGATATCAAATGAAATCAACGTTTGAATTTCAATCCGTTTTTTTTATCTATTCACTTTATGCTACTTAGTTATAATTAAATACCCTTATTGTGTGCCAGTTCACAAGCACAACGCCACACCAACACTGCCAAGTTTAGCAGTCACATTTGAATATATAATTTGTTCTGTTTGAAAGGATTTTATGTTACCGAAAAATAAATCAACATCATAAAAATATCTTACTCGCAAGATATAACAATGTTTAGTCAATCTCAAAATACAAACTTACATGCATTTATTACATATCAACCATAAAACATTTCCCACACATACAAAATACTACAAAAAGTCCATAGACTTCATTAATATAAAAGGCTGATGAAAGCTCTGAACTTCTAATACATTACAGAAATAAATGGAATTTAAAAAATACAAAAGTTCTCTTCAATAATCGATTTTCGAAAACTGGACCATGCTTAATTTAAAATTTATTATGACATTCTACTGATTAAGATGAAATTCATATGCTGTCTAGAAGCAAAATCATGAAATTAAGACATATGGAATGTCAAATTATAAGGTGACAAATTTACACTGATACCTCGCTTGACTTTTGGTAATTTGCTAATATATAATAATTATTAAAGAACATTTGTGGAATTTTCAGTATATTTCTTAAGTATTTTAACGATGAAATTTGTACACGTTATAATTTGAAATTCAATATAAAAAATACTATAAAAAAATATACTCTGCAGGTCAACAACTGGAATATATACTGAAACAAAATCGGAAAATATATACTAAAAAATAAAACCGACACAACAGTAATTTAAATATACAAAACAGCCAACTGAATTGTAAATATGACATTGAACAAATGATAAAAATTAAAAAAGTACATTTCCCTTTAAAAGGTTTCACCTAAAAAACCCAACTGAATCGAATTGTTGATATAGATATTTTTTCCATCTAATATGTTCATCGCAAAAGAGACAAACAAAATAAGAGCACAACACATGATATAATAGCAAGACTGTTACTAAATATATTCTAACATTGACATGACTACAATTACACTATATTAGAAAGGAATTTGGTACAAGAGCACGTGGACAAGATAGAACTCCACACCACTATGATCCGATAACATCGAATTGTCACAAATGTCCATGAGCAATAAAGTGTGCGAGATATTCTGAAGAATCATAGTGTCACACAGAATAAAGCTCAATGCACCAATACAAGGAATGGAACGGAGTATAAGGGAATCGAGACTTCTGCACAGGGCGCTGACTCGCAGCTATTCTCACACATCAACTCATTCACTAATTCATCACTCTCGCACCGATTAAGTTCACAATAAATAACATACACATGTATGAATATATACTCAACAATAAAAATAATCCAAACATACTCATATAATACATATATATATTTAAATTTAAAATATATGTATATTTTCAGACTTTACTCTGTAGATTTCTTTAACCGCGATGAACTATTATATTAACCATTACAATATTTCAATAATTAAAATCTATTATCACGATTGCAATTTTTTTTAGAAAAATTACTTCATAAAAGTATCTTAGAAATTGATTCAATAAAATCTATTCAACACTTAACATATACAAAATTAAAAGATTAGTTTCACTACAATTTAATTAAAAGGGGGGAATTTCTTTTTTAAAAAAATATACATTTTATTTCAAAGGAGAGACTAAATTGATACACAAAAAAAAAGATTTAATCATATATAAATAATGCTTTACATAATCAACTCTACTTATATAATGAGGATTGTATTTGAGAAGTCCCGAGGGGTGACGGGAGCCGCGGGGCTCACGACCGTCTCGCGTAATCTTCCAATGTATCACAGGCGAGCGGCAGGGCGGCCTGCCCCACCTGAATCATCACGCATACCTTTCACACACTCGCATGCATCGCACAAAGCAACACCAACATAAATGCAGTGCGTGCACATTGTGCACGCCTACGCTTGCACATTGGCTTTCAAATATATTTAAAGTTTATTGGCACTAGATTACATAGCACATACAAGGAAAGGTTAGGAACTAGGATGTAGGTAAGGACAGGAATCAGAAGTCTCTGTCAGATAGGACAGAAAGGATCGAGGATCTTAGGAATATTATGATATTAAATTATGCCCAGATATAAGGCATAGCTGCATTAAATACATACAGATAAAACCACTTTAACACTACTGCAAAGCACTTTAAAATACAACGTTTGGTCACTGAAAATTTGAACAATTTATTACAGATTACAACATAAATTTTATTAATTTACAACAGTGCGTGCGTTATGACTATTACAATATATCTAACGCCAAGCTCACAGTCTCCAAATCATTATTTTGGTATAATCTTATTTGTAAAACTTTTCGTGAGATTATATACAATCTGCTAAGAAAAAATTGAAATCTTGATTAAATGATTTGACATTATCGTGTGAACGAATAATAAACAAATAGAAACAATTAAATGAAAAACTGCTTAACCACAGATTGTATTCAGTTAGACAATCGTATTCAACTAAATTAAATATTACATGTATGCAATTTAATTTAATAAGCAAAATGCATGCAAGCTAATATATATTTATTAAACGAATATATTCAACATTCATATTTGAATAACTTTTTACATATTGCGCTTATCAATAATATGTAAATAAATACATTTTAAATTCTTTTCAGTATGTACTCATAAACGGCTTTATGGGCATAAATATCAAATCCAACATCATAAACATCCTTTTGAGACTACAAGCAAAGGCGTAAATTTTAATACAGATGTCACTATATTTGATACAATTTATATGTGTAATGCCCATTATTACCGCACATGTTAAATAAGTGCTTTGCAATTTGCTAAACTAACTTTTATGATAATATACATTAATATGCATTGAATAAATGCTCATCACATTGAAATGAAAATAATAAATCCACTGAATATGCATTTTAAATTTTTTTTAATTAATTAGTACTGAAAAATAAACATACTGTTAGAAAAAAATTGATTGACTTCTATATAATTGTATAGGTATTTTCTTTACATAAGTATTCAACGGAAAACAAGGTTCTAAAAGGTTTAGTGTACTAAAACAAGGTTTTAGAACATTTAGTGTACTAAATAAAACAAGATTTTAGTACACTAAATAGGATAAATATTTACTTATGTTTTATAAATGTGTTGTAAAATTCATATACTTCTGAAACTTTTTATAATGAATGAATACCAAGATAAATAATTGTATTAGTGAAAGAATATGAACAAAAGAAGTCTTTATGAACATTATAAATACTGAGCTTTTTTTGATTAATGATAAATTTATATAAAACTGTCAACAAAACAACAGTTATCTATTACATAATAAAAATTAATTTCTCAGAAAAATTTAAAGCACAGATTTCACTAAAAAGTCAAACACTTGACAAAATAAATATTTAATGTGATGTTCTTAATAACTGACAAAAATTATTTCAATAGTAATTTTTCGATATTATTATTGAAATAATTTGATTTTTGATTAAAACATACTCAAATGTCTTTTAAAATACCTAAGATCAAGTCTTTTCTAAATATTTAGGACATTGAAAATCATATTAAAATTGAATTATTTTTTTTTCTCTCATTTACGCCTTAAAACAATACATTTGAAAACATATCAGAATATAATCAATAAGTTGGTGAAAATTGTGTGACTATTTTGTGCTTATTCATAAGTATAAAACTTTCGAGACCATGATTACACTCATGGTACTAATTTTACAGAATATTCAAAAATTGTAGTGAGGTCAAATTACTTGTGTCAAACCATCAATTAATACAAAAGTGAAAAACCTAAAAAGATGGTTGTGTATACGCAAGACATTTCAAAGGATCTCAAGTATTATTACATAAATGACCATTATCTAGTTGCCCTGATGTTCAAAAATTCTACACAAAAAATAAGTCTTGCACGAAATCGGTGTTTTGAAACGTGATCGAAATTTATGTATATATTCAAAACCCACAATTGATTTGGTTTCCTGAAAAACCAAAACCTAACCTACTCTTTTATTCCCACGAACTATCCAAAATTCAATTTGAAAATACGCCTAATTTTCAAACGTGTTTTCGTGTACAAAATAAATTATGAAATTTGTTTGAACTATTCAGATTTTTGTATTTCTTTGTTAACATGTTATTGTATTTTGAATCATTGTATTAACATCCATATACTTTAAAATGGAAAAAATTATTATATTTAGATTACTTTGAATTCTGAAAACATTTGAAAATCAAGATAAAACCATAATTGACATTTTTTGTAATATATCAAAATTTAAGTAATGACACCATATAGTTAAACATAAATGATTTTTTTACAAGACTTAACAGTTTCACTAATAATCAACTGCTTGCTAATTTAAAAAAAAGTTGAAATTTTTGTCGATTTGTTGTCTAAATAGCAAAATTTAATTGATACTGTTTAATTTGTTAACTAACAAATTTAAGTAAACCAACTCTCCCGAATTTGTATAAATCTGTTTCAGAGCCCTGAAATAAAATAGATAAAAATCAATGTCAAATAGATTCAAAATAATATGTAACACATATAAAAGTATAAAATACCATTTTCTGTTATTTAAATATTGTACATATCTCTAAGACGAGAACTAAGCTGTGGTGGAAACTGGTCACTAAATCTTTTCCAATTTTCTTCTCCAACTTGTGATTTGAAACCATGTAAAATCTGCAATATCACAAATAAAATTAAATAATTTTAATAAATGTGCGAAATAGAATAAAATAAAATAAATGTGCGACAAAAACCTTGATGAACATATCTTTCAAGTCATCCTTGAGATGGGACCAAGATGCCACGGCGTCGCAGAAGTAAACAAAATCTCCGACTACACCGCCTGGATTCACAGTTATCATTTGACACATCCCGCGAAAAGCGGAATCTTTCTCGTCATTGTCTCGGATATTTCTAAGCGACAAGCACCTATAACGATACATTTCAGTAAAAGTATTTTTATTTAAACGCTCGCTAAAATATTTTATGTTTCCAGTAATCGGCACCATAAATATTAAACCATTCGTTTCTAAAACTATTTTCGATATTATTATGATCCAAGTGAATAATCCGCTCCATTTTACTTATTTTTGAAATTTCATGTTTTCGACTTCTTATGTTCATGAGGATTGGTGTTGGAGAATATGGACAATGTATATATAAATTGGGGATTCAAGTGCTACTGGAAGTTATATATAAATAACTAAAATATGTTGTTACACATAAAGCTTAAACAATAAATATAATTGATGCTGAAAGTTAATAATAAAAACATTCAAATTAATACGAAAAAGAAAATATCCTTTGGTAATGGCATATTTTGTTATTTGGTGATGCGTCACAAAAAGGGTAAACAATGTATTAATAATAATGATAATTAAAATATGGGTTAGTCATTAAAATACGAAAAAAAATCCTTGGTGCATAATTTTTTTATAAATTGATAAAAAAGCTAATTGAATAAAATACAAAAAAATCAATTTAAAAATACCCAAGGTCTGATTGTGATGCAGCGTAATAAGAAAACAATAAAAAGCTTACATCACTGCCAGAAATGATAGAAATTAAAATAACTCAATCTATTTACAACCAGTCCTTGGATACAATTGTATAACATAAAATTAGCAGCGAAAAAGAATTAAATATAATAAAAGTATAAGGACTACAGACCACTGGCGTACAAATTGTTGCAAGACAGGCGCCACGTCGTGGGGGCACACATAACCTAGCCGACCGATAGTTATCGCTACAAACCACGCCACAAACCAGCCAACAAACCGAGAACAAAAAACAAATAAACAACCAAGTAAATCATACTAATGTAAATATATGTAATGAACAACGAAAATCAATTCATAATAATAAAAACTGCAAGAATGGTAGTCTTGTCGATACTTCAAAATATTCCGTCGAATCGTAATTGTGAGAAATTAAAAACATCGGAATGATAAAAAATAAACGGAAAAATTTAATTAATACATATATACACATTCATCGCACATTTTTATTATAGATAATGGAATAATTTGAAACATCTTCGGAGGAAAATTTAACGAAACCTTTTTTTTGTGAATTACGATTCAGATATGACGTACAATAATATTACATCGGACTCATTGTTTTTTCAGCTGATAAACCATACTGCAGTGAAACTAATCATATGAATATATAAATCAAATGCATATATATATAAAATAAAATTACAGAATAGTGAGAAAAAGCAAACTCTTGTCATTTTTTTTTTAATAATCTTAGAAACAAAGCCAAACACATATGTACAAGTTAATAGCCAGAACATAACTATATAGGACAAGATACTAAATATGTTTTATTAACACAAATCATAATCTACTTGTTGACCACATTACAAACTTATATAAAAATAATTTTACAAATATATAATTGTTGTGTGCAAATGTCAATAGATATAATATATATCGGAATGTAATGATTCAGTGTCTGTGTATACATAATTTCTCAGAAATAATACTAAAATTAAACAAAATTAGCAATTAATACAAGAATATGCCATCTGACACATATGGGAATGTGTTAGGTTCGTAATGTGCATCTGGACAGGGAAATGTGACTAAAGGGAGTCTTTTTTCCTCATGTCGTTATCTCGATTATCAAATTAATATCTACTTAAGGTAAATATACCTATGTATTCTTTAATTTTGAAAAAAAAAACTATCATTATATTTATACTTATCATAGTTGTCAACTGAAATATTACAAAATTTTAAAAACATTGTTACATATTATGAAAAAAAATTAAAAGAAAGTTTTTTCTCTTATATATGAATATTCAAACAAATTAATTTCATTCACTGTACAATTTAAATCATGTGAAGTTCATCAAACAGTTTTAGTTAAAAATCTATAATTTATCTTCTAGCTTTCAAAAAAAATTAACTGTCTTGTAAATATGTTTTACAATACCAGTTTTTTAATTCAAATTTTTTATCAATACTTAAACACAGTGTAAATGAAAAAGATATGACCATCATCAAAATTAAAAATTGAGTAAAAAAAATACGAAATGTAATTAATATCTTACCTGTATTTTCCAAAAGCGTTTTAGGAGTGTTTGGACGATTAATTGTTTCTATCAATTGTGTGAGAACTAATGGTATATAAACTGCCATATCTCCACCTTAAAATATATTAAAATATGAGTAAATATTTAAAGAATTTTTCATATCGATTAGGATAAAATATATACCAAGTTTTATGCTTATTTCGCCGATAGCCCAAGTTGCATTATTGCAAACAGATATAAATTCAGGATTTAAATTTTGACCTAATATTGGGAGGAAATCGGCGATGTTAGGAAGGACATGTTGAAAGCACGCCTTTGTTAAATCACCCAATAGCGCAAACGATGACTGTCGCACCTGAAAAAAGGAAAAGGACTGGATAAATAGTGCAAAGTGGAAAATTTCTTATCATGTTTGCGATTTCAAAATACCTCTGGCATGGGATCCTGCATACATTGATATAACAACTGCATCAAATTAGAATTGAGAACTAAACGTTCTATATGACCGTCCAATCCTTCAGCTAAACCACTAAGTAAATCCAAGGCAACTATCATGAAGTCTTTGTCTGGTGCTTCGAACTGTTCTGGACTTTGACTATTTGCCTGAAAGGGAATAGTGATTGTATAACGAGAAATGCTTTTTTAGATCCAAGTTGTCAAAATAAATATTATATACGCACTATATGTTGATTAAGTGTCTGTTCTATTAATGAAACACATCGTCTAAAAACTGGTTCACAATAAGGAAGGAAACCAGCTTGCAAAGCTGTGGCAACACTCGATAAACACTAAAATATACATAAGAAAATTAATAAAGAATACATTATTTTTTGATCAATTGATATTGAATACAAAATTACTTCAAGCAATGGAAAGAGATCTTTATCCTCGTCTTTCAGCACATTCCATTTATTTATAAGTGGAGGCATTAAAAGTGCTATGTATTCTGGTTTATTTAAGTGATGACCTACAGAATCTGCTAACGTGCCGATTGCATCGTAGAGAATTAATAAATTTTTATGCTGATATTTTGAAAAAGCAAAAACTAATGTTTCAAGAATGAATCCCAAATATGGAACTAATTCAGTGCACGCTTCTTCTTCAAGCGTAGCAAATGCTGAACAAGCGGCTTCTTGGACTCGCTTATTACTATCCAAAATGCGCTTAAGTAACTGTAAATTAAATTAATATGAATAAACTGAAAGGTTAATAATATAAATTTCTTGTATGAAGCAATACCTCCGTCATTAACGGTTTTAAATATAAATCGTGAGGCTGACTAACAACCCAATGTGAATATCGAGATAATGTCCAGCAAGTGATTGCACGTACTAAAGCTTTAGGATCAGACAATCGTTCAACCAAATAAGGAACTAATTCTGGCAACTGTGGCAACATACCACCCATACAACCTTCAGCTACTGCTCCCAATGCTAGAATAGCACTTTCCTAGAAATAAATAGTTATTAATATTTTTTCATACAACTTACAGAGTACAGAACATACAGAGTAAAAATTATATATTCTACCTTAATAATCCATTCGGGATGGAAAAGAGTTTCTTGTAAAATGGGAAAGAGAACTGGCAACAGATCGCTACCGAAAACACTGGCTAATACATCTAATGCTGCTGCAGAACATTTTCTCAGATTCCAATCGGTCAATGTCCCATCGTCTTCGGTTGTACCTTCGGATTCGGTATCTGAATCAGCTCCTTCAGCATCAGCACCTAAAATAAAATTATATAGAGATATGAAGAATATTATTACCAATAAAAAAAATAGATAAAAGACCATTGCGTACCAGTATGCTGGATTGTGTGAGTGCGGGATCTGTGGAAACGTGGCCTTATATCTTGTTCTCTGTCAGGAACATTGTCATCGTCTTCTACGTCGCCTTTCAAAAGAATTATATCTATGTCTGAATATCGCATTCCTCGGACTAGTACAGGCAGCAACCTAGGCAAGTGTGGTTGCAAAACTTCGCGGCAAACTGCTTGTTCTGCTAACGCCAACCACCATTCACATGCTTCCAACGCAACTCCATCGTCTGGGTCTTGAGTTCGTACTAACATATACTAAAATTGGACACAAAAAAAGCAATATAGCAATGATTAAAGTACATTTTTACAAATTTTGCAAAAAAAATTTTACCTCTATTATACTAGGCATATGTGGTAGAAGTCTATCTAGTCGGACTTCAAGGAGCATAACAAGAGCACGGCAAACATTTTTTCGTACATAACAATCATCATCAGATGATAACCTAAATAAGTTCTGAAAAAAAAAAAAACAATCAGAAATAATTAAAATAATATCAAATTATTAAGATCAATCATATGCACCTCAATGAATGGGTCGATGTGTTGCATCAAAGCCTGTGTCCGACTCACGATAAAAGGATTCACACACGCGATGGCTTGGGACCGTATTTTAGAACTTGAATGTTGGAAAAATTGAATAAATTTGGGTATTAGAATATTTAAAGGCCTATTTAATGCATCGCTGTCCAGAAGCTCAGTTGAATCTTCACAAATCTTTTGCAAAGCACTAAATGCGCCCTGAAACAGACAAAATCGTCAAATCAAACTCAAGTTTCAAAGACAAAAATATTCAATCGATCTTTATTACCTCGCAAACATTATAATCCTGAGAATCGAGCATGTTGCATAAAGCGGGCAACAGTTCGGGCCACGCCGTCAGTTCTCCTTTTGACGCTATTGTGGTGATCAAAATACCTACAGTGGCTCGGATCAACGGCGAAAGATCTCCCACCGCCGAAAGGCATTCTCTTTTGATGAACTCGGCGACTTGGGGGGGAAATTTGTTGTAATGTGCAGTCACGTTGTTCTTCAGAATCAGACCGGACAACGAACGCGTCGGCTCGTCTTCCGATAAAAGTTTCGTCAGGACAAATATCAAGTAATTGTTGAAGTCTGGAAATCTATTCAATTCTTCTAGTTTCTGTATTTGTATTGCGTTAAGGAAAATTGTTTGAAGAAAAAAGTCTCTAAATTGGGAAAACATATTTGGGAAAGTATTATTTTATTAAATAGTCAATATAAAATAGGAATACTTTTTCATCTAAGTCTAACTAGTTAAATTAAGTGTGGGAGAACTAGTATTGTGAACATTGATTTGTTGTCTTTGCTTGGTGATATCTGGAGCCAGGTCCAATTGCCATATTTGAAGGAACATGGAGAGACAACGAGTGCCAAGGAAGGCAAGAGTTTAGGATATATGAAGAAGCACATGCAGTGCTGGGTACCCTACGAAATAGGACGAATTGTTGGATGTCCTACGGTGTAGGACGAGATCTAAAGATTTACAGGGGAATTCAAGGAGGTTCATAAAGAAATTCGTTCAGGAATGTTACGGAGCCGAGGGATTATATTTGTTGTATAGGGTTCTTGAAGTTTGTGCAGGGTTTTTTTATGTGCAAATGGAATTGAAGAAATTTGCGGATTGGTATTTTATAGAGTCTAGGATGGACGGAATTTTTAAGTCATCGTGTATACGCTGGTTTGTGACGTGTTTGTTGGCGTTGAGACAGTGCCTAATTGTCGCTTATCATGAATGTTGTTCAAAAATTGAAGCACGTATAAATATATTACTTTGCCAATTTTTATTTTTGTAAAATTTAACGCTTTTCCCATCAAATATTTAATGAACTCCCTACAAAGCATGCTTCATCAAAATATTGCGACGAACTTCCGATAATACAAAAGTTATTGCATATCTATACCATCACACATATTAACGACGAATACTGATTTAACACAAACGGTCAGTATCAATGTTTAAATACTGACCACGAACGAATAAAAATTTGAACCGTTCAAATTAAAGACGAGTCCGCTTATTTTAATTTTTGAATCATACTGCATCGTGCACTTTATAACACCGACCTTTCAAAACTGAAATTGTACAAAATTAAAATTTACCCGAAAAACAGGTAACGATAATGCAATAATATTAAAGTTCAACGATTCATCCGCATTGATAAAATCGAACGCATACATAATATGCGATTTTTATCTTGCAATATTGCGAAAACTCTATTATGAAAAAACTTCAACCGCCAAAAATCGATACAACTCCTCGATCGAATAACGACCCGTGCAAATCCGAAGAACCGTTATCGAAGAAAACGCGTCCGCGAACATGTGCATATATCAACTCTTCGATACGGAGACCAGACATTCATATATATGTATGCATACACATATAAATAATAAGGTAACGATAGTGACAAAAGGATGCCTGCTGCACGTGCCGCTGCGTGTCCGTGTCGGGGCTCTGGCTCTCCCTGAGCAGCTGCAGGATCTGTCGCAGCCACTCCTGCTGCGGTTCCCACTCCATGGCTGCTGCGTCGGCTGCGGGGCCGACTCCTCGGCCGCTGGTCACCGATGGGGGCGCGGGGACGCGAAAACGGGGCCCGCGGACCGGCCGATCGACACGAACGGCAAACGACACCGACACCGACGACACCCCGCCGCCCCGCCGCCCTCTGCGCCCCTTTCGGCGTTGCCGTTTCGGTTCTCGCTTTTTTCTTTAGGGGTGTTGTATTCAAGTCTTTGTTGTGGTTGGGTTTAAGGTTGGTTTTTGTGTGTTAAATAATTAACGTGCTTTATTTGAACGGTGGAGAATTTTAGGTTTTAATATAATTAGGTATAAGGGCTACTTTGTTGTGTTATTAGTGACAAAGTCGGCTTCGGGGCGCCAGCTCCGCCCGAGGCCGATACAACGGTGCTGCCAATGTCGGAGGCTGAAAAGCGGTTATCTGAAATTTTCGTTTCAATTTTTTTATAGAATTTATGTTATCTTTTATTGTTTACTATTTAAATGGTCAGAATTTAAATACGGTTTTGGTCGGAGTTTTTATCCCATTTATCAGAATATATTTGACATCGTTCAGTATTTTAATCATGTCATGGTCAGAACATTTCGGTCAGAATTTTAATCAAAAAGTTCGGAATAAATATTGAATGGTCAGAATTTTAAGTGGGTTTGTCAGAATTTATATTAAATGTCAAAATAATATTAAGAACCCTTACCTAACCTAACCTATTCTGACCGTTTCATTATTAAATTCTGGCCGTTTATTATTTTGTTCTGATAATTCATCATTTTATTCTGACTGTTTTTGATTAAAATTCTGATCATTTAATTTTTTGCCTCTTTTATTGTCTTCGAACTGTATTTTTTTTCGTTACGATTTTTGGTCAAGGCTCAATAAAAAAAAAGCCGCAGGTACATTTACAAAAACTAGTTTTTTCGAAAATTATTTTTTAAAAATAACGGAAACACTTTTCAATAAATATTCGAAACATAAAATTAATTTTTTTGCTGAAAAGAAATATACGATTTTTTTTTTTTGTTCAATTCCGGTTTGAAGCTCTGATTGTAGGTGAGTAGGTACATTATAGCAAATAGATATTTGGCGTAAATTATATTTGCGCAACCTGAATCTTGTTTACGTTGACGTAAGCGCACACCGACCGGCACACTCTGACGCTAGTGTATTTTTTTTTTTGTTCAAACTACACTTTCGTTATAAAATAAGTTAGTAGTGAATTTTAAAATGGAAAATTATAAAAATGACACGTGCTTTGTTTCTAATTTTGATACTTTCTAAAGGGTGGCCGAATCTATGCGCACATGATCCAAGCGCACATGACCCACATGCACATGATCCAAGCATACATTTTATCGAAATTTTCAAATTAAAGTGGAGAAAGTTTAACACGAGACTGAAAGAAAAAAATACAATTTTTGGTCCTTTCAGTTTCATGTTAAACTTTTTCTACTTTATTTCAAAAATATCGAAAACTTGTATGTTGGGTCATTTACGCTTGGAACATAAGCACTTGGGTCATGTAAGCTTGGATCGTGTGCACTTGGATCATGTGCAAACGTCTGGTCACCAAACAATTTATTGAGCATTCACGATGCCGTTTCTTTTTTATTACTGGCAATATTGTATAACCTGTTTTTTTATTCACAACGTTGACAGTTCAGTTGTCATTTACAGTTCCTTTAAAATTATTTAGAATCATGCTGACTTAAACGTGAACTGGAATCGTTTCGATTGGAATTTTAAATTTGGAATTTAAACCTTTACGTCTAATCACAAAATTCAGCGGTATATTTAACGAGGTAAGTAACTGAATACATTTTTACATTTTTTATCGATCTACGTTTGTTGTGCTGTGAAAACATTTCGTGTACATGTATTTACGAGTTGCATTTCAATTTATTTTACTATTCCTTTTGGGTAAAATAAAAAAATAAATAAAAATAATTTTTATTGAAATATTGAATATTGGATTTTTCAACTACGGTTTTTTATATTATTCAGCTTAACTTAATGAAAGAGTACTCATCTCAACAGGCTCCATTGTTTTCCATTTTATACACTGCCATCTATTTGAATCCAATGCAAAGTATTATTATATTTATTTCTAGTTTTTGATCCTGTTGTCAGAGGTCTCTCGACATACGATTTTCATCAAATAAAAACAGTTTAATACTTTAATACACTCGAAACTTTTCTACAGAATGCATGATTGTTATCGAAAATACTTCATATCACCCAATTATTCAAAGAAACTAATATTTTTCATAAACAATACGTTTCACAAATTGGAATAATAACACCTTATATAATTACTCCATTTCCATTTGTGAAATACGAACGTTAAAATTGAATTCCTAAATTGATTACTTTTCGTTATATTTCACGTGCATTCGACACGGAATGGGCAGGTGGCCATGTTCACGCACGTACACCGTATGGGGAAGGACGAGGGGGATGAGCGTCCTATCCACCATTTTGCATCCTCACGAGTTGCACCTACAATGCAATTCATTTCATCTTTATTTTCTTTCTTCGTATTTTATCTTTTGGCGTCTTTTTATAATTTCGAAAACTATTATGATACAAAATTATTTGTATATTTGTTTAATTTTTATTCACTAATCTTTTTTTTCATTTAAACAAAATTCATATGGTTCTGTGGTTGGTCTTCACATAAAAATTCTGTATTTTTTCAATCTTTTCTCCACCCTCGTTTTGGTGATTTTCAGAATTCGCGTCCAGATGTTCGTTTATGTATTTTTACACGCACATAGATCATTTTCGATACGCATGTGTTTCTTATTGGAACTTCTCAAATAGTGCTTTTTTGATGTAGCAGAAATTTCGAATTATTGCCGTTTTTAATCGTGTTAAATCTATTTGGAACATTGTTTTGCGATGAAATTTATTGTAAGGATCGATGAAAAGAGTGACATTATACGTATTCACCATTGAAATCTCATAGTAAAAGCCATAATTTACTTTACGACCAATCTCAGTCCTAACAATAACATAACAATTACACGACACAGAATGCACAATGCGGGCGTTTACAAACGCAGAAACGTACAAGATGCATTCAAATCAGCGGTAACCAATTAGTGCATAAAATAATATTAAAAAATTAAAATTCAATTTGAAAATACGCGTAAAATAATCACGCCAATATTATACTCATCATCATCATAGAACATCGCTTACTTGTTTTATCGCAACCATTGGCTTTTTACCATATGTCGCTCGACTTTGATGATAGTTATCGAATAATATTTATTGATAAATTAATTTTATCACTTATGTAATTCGGGTTATAAAATTGAACACCTATGGTGCATACCGACTCACCCCAAAATCATTCGTACAGCAATTTCTAGCATGCAGCACTAAATCTACGGTAGCATCTGTCGTTGGCGACAAAGCAGCCGCTCGTAAAAATTATTTATTTCCATCAAACATCCCATAAAGCACGCCGAAATGAATAGTCCCGGTTGACAGTTTCATTTATTTATTTACGCCGAACGACCCCATTGTAGGTTCGTTTTCGCTTTTCCCCCCCATTGTCCGCGGTTCGTGGTTATCGCGATTTCCGAAGCCTTCGGGCTATGGGAGATCATCTCCCTGATGCTGAGGGTGACACGGTCACGCCTTGGTGCCTTCGTTAGTGGTAGTCAACCTTTATTGTGGAAGGTTTTATGGTTTTTGGAGTTTTTTTTATGAGAATATTTGTGTTAGTATTGAAAATTATTTTTTTTTAATTCAAATATCATCATATCAACAATTATTGGATTTAAAATATCTCATAAATTTATCGTTTATTTTTCAATTCATCCTAAATTGTATTTTATTCGAAAAATTATTTTTGTTCATTACTTACATTCTATTTAGGTAGATATCTCATTTTAGGTTTTTCCCGTAAATAAATTACGTAATACAGCTTACCTTTTTATTTATTTTTCTTATTTTATTTGAATCAATTTCAGATTTAGTATTATGTTCCCACTATATAAAAAAAGAAAATATATCCAATTGAATAGTTTCTAAATTTAGTTTGTACCGGATTGAAAATGGGAATGGAAATTTCACCGAAAAAAATACGATCCGTTCTATATTTGATCGAAAACCATTAGTCCGTTTTTGCAATCAACTATCCCCTTTCCAAATCCTCGAATGATTTGAAGAAACGATGCGGGTTTCCGAAAATCAATCCAATTTATTCCCGAATTAGTGAATGCGATTCGTCATGCTGCTTTTACTAATTCACTACGATTGACGCGACTAGAATTTTATTTCAAATCATTATTTGTATAATAAATTTACTATCGAATGAATACGTTTGATCGCATTCCATTTATTTCCATTATGAACAAACACCGGCAAAATGTTTTCACGATGTGACCTCAAATCGAATCGAATTGCACATCGGACCAACGAAACGACCATTTCTGAACGTAAACCAAAATTTAAGGCCATTTTTTTGTTTATTTTCGTCAATCAGATGCGATCACCGCTTCGGAGATATCTGTGCAAATACGATTTCTCAGAATTCGCAGTATTTGTTTGCATACCGTTTGGAAAATTTTCCGGGAAATTCGCTGACGTGTTGGTACGTGCTTCTGCGAAATTCTTGCGGGATACACACACACGGTGTGTGTATGTGCGATTGCCTACTTTCGAATTCTTTTCCGTTTCCGAAGTGTTCTACGTTGTCGGCTCGTCAATCTTCGTCTCGGATCAATTTTAACCGTCGCCATCAGTTTTGACAAAGCAATATTTGGAAAAGTTAGTGTAAGTGTGGTATTTTCTATGGGCGATAATTCATTTTCGTATAAAATCTAGTTTATTTTTTGATTTATTAAATGATTTTTTGTAGAATTTTCATGCTAAATATTCGATAAATTGCTTTCTTTTTGTATGCGATATCAATCTTTATTTATATATTTGTGAAATGGCAACATTTAGTTTTCCAAATTGTTATGAAAATAGACTTAATCATTAATGTGTTGTTATTTCAATAAATGTGATAGTTGTTTATTTAATTTTCTATGATTTGATTTTTCATTTTATATAAATAAACTTATTTTACTTCATCATCGTTAGCAACCTGTTAGTTACCAACTGCAGAACAAGATCTTATCAGGCAATTTTTTTACATAGTTTTTGAAAAATAAAAAATTATATAGAACAAATCTTTTTCGAAAGTTTTGAAAATTTTTAGAAATCTCATTAACGAGTTAAATTTTGAAACTGTCCCTTTATCTAACAATAAATAATTATTTTACGTACTTTTAGTTACTTTCATGGTGATAAGAAAAAGCTGATTTTCAAGGAGTTCACATACTGAAAAATCTTTATTATTATATTACTAGTAAATTGGCCCGATGTTAATAACATCGGCTATGGATTTGTTAAGACACGGAAAACGATAAAATGTGAAAACCCGATTGTGTGAACCCGAAATGTGTACCCGATTTGAGTATTAAATATTTAATTAATAAAATCAAAATAGTTCATTTGTTATTTGTTTGTGACATATAGGCAAAGCCAGTAGTTAGTAGG
>JAOXNN020000022.1:262330-274248 GCA_028571205.2 Hydropsyche betteni
GTTTTTATGAATTTAAATTAAAAAAATAATTTGATTTAAAATTTAAGTCCCGAGCAACGCCGGGTACTACCGCTAGTATATAATAAAAATTTTCATATAAACATCCATCGCAATTTTTTTTTTAAATCATCCGAAGATCGAAATTTTTTTCTTATCACACACGTAAACGAAATATTTAGGACCTTTTATTAAAAATTCCAAAACAAAATCTACGACTCCAATTTCAAACCATTAACATTATCCATCGACTAATCCAAAACAGGCGACACCATCGAACCGAAACCCTTCAACGAAAAAAGGTGTTCGACACCACCGACCGAAACCAACAAATGATGGATGCGGCAAGGTCATCGTCGTCCGTTCAGTGGCGGCGCGTCCCGAAATACGCGCTCTCCGGGGCCCCGCGTCAAAACATCCCAACGAACACACACACACACACAGGACGCCGCGGGAGCGAGTGAGAGCCGCAGGCGTGGAGAGAGAGGCCGCGGTCGGGTGGTGCGCCCCCGCTGGGGGCCCCGCCGGGCGCGCGCCCACCTCGCGGGGCCCCCAACGCCCGTAAACATGTTTTTCACATTGGCTGACGCGCGCGTGTCAATGCTCTCTCGCTCGCTCGCTCGCGAACTAACTGATTCCGAGAGCCGTCGCACTATCGGACGCCGTGGACGTAGTACTAGTACTACCGTAATCTGTTGAATGGTCGTGACGTTTGGACGGATAAGGGCCGAGGAGTGGATGTCGCGGCGAGGATGTCTCAGCTCGGCTGACGGAGGAGGGATTAGGGTGGAGGAGGGCGCTCGGCTCTTTGGTCTTGTTGGATGTATCGATTCTCAGTGGTTTGATGGGTTGATCGTGAAAGGGATGGTTTTGAGGTCAAATTTGTTTGAAAGTTGAAATTTTTGTGATGAACCTGAATGTGGAGGTATAGCATGTTGGTCTGTTTAAATTAGAATTTAACTTTGGTTTGGTTTACCGAGGTCTAAGCCGCGTAGGATTAATGGTCTCCCCTTGACATTGCGATCGCAAAAGTGGTCAGCGAGGGCACAGTTTGCTCAGTCTTTAACTCGTTGCCTCCCGGGTGGTCATTGCGATTTGCTTTGTGGAAAATCAGCGAGCAAAAAGTCTAGCACATAAACTTGTGTATCGTTGGTCTGAAAAATCTCTTATGTTAACATAGGCGAATTGGTTCTTATAGCACATGTCACTTATTGATACGAGGTTGGCTCTTGGATAAGGTATATAGCCTAATATTTGATGGGGAGACCTTGTCCTGCAGTGGTCACAAAACGGATCGACAATGATGATCGATAGATGTGTGCGATAGGGAAAATTTCCGAATTTTCGATGATACATATCAGAAAAACCGTTCTCTTATATGGTAACTAGTCGATTTCAGTTAAAGCTCGATATGATAAAAGCAAATCGTTAATATTACGTGTTTATAACGGGGTATATCCACTTGTATTATTTGAAGATGAAAAATGAATTTGGTAGTAGAATTGGAAATGTTTAAAGTTTCGCATTACTTCTTTTTGAATGGGAGACGGTTAAAATCTTGTGCGTCAAGAGTTAATTATAATTAAATTTTGACGATGTTATCATGGGATTTGTCATTAATTTTAAAAATTGTGCTTTTAATTTTTGATATTTGTCCATTAGATGTTGCTGATGTATATATCTTTTATTCAATATTAAAAAAAAACTTTGTTTTTAAATTGTACAATAGTTTTTTTTTATTGACATGAAAATCTTATTATAATGAATATGATGCTTTTCGTTCTCAGAAACTATATATATCGTTTTTCAATATTACTTAAAAAATCATAAATT
Organism: Hydropsyche betteni; assembly: GCA_028571205.2. Classification (NCBI taxonomy): domain Eukaryota; kingdom Metazoa; phylum Arthropoda; class Insecta; order Trichoptera; family Hydropsychidae; genus Hydropsyche; species Hydropsyche betteni. The sequence goes on from JAOXNN020000022.1 coordinate 264,161, forward strand.
CACAATATTTTTTTTATGTATAATCGATAGTATTTTCTCGAAATCGTTATTGTAACATACGTAACTGGATCTGAATATCAAGGATTTGCATTATATTTATAGTTGTTATCGATAGCGCAAAACAATAAACTACGATCAGATCTAACTTGGTGAAAAAGTGACAAATACAGTGGAATGCTTGTTTTGAGTGTCATCAAAGATCAAATTGTATTTAATTATTTCAATTAATATTTATAATTATATTAGATTAGATTGCGATTACTAAAACGTTTATAAAAATAATTATACTATCGCTAGAATAAGTAATCATAATATAAAAATTTTCACATGAGAGAAAAACATTTTATAATAAATAATTATTGTTGATTTACGGAAAATTTCTAGTTAAAATATTTAGTTATATCCTTTTTTTTAATTATTTACTTGTAATTTTTTCCATGATTGCGTAAAATGTTTTGTCGTTTTCGACATAAATAATCAAAATAGAATTTGCATGCGAAATTTTTTTTCGGACCGTCGACCAAACTTGAACTTTGAATTACTACGAAAGTGTGCTGCATATTCCAATGAGTCGCCGGATAAAAATTCACAAATAATCGTGTTATGCAAAAAAACGCTGATTTACCACGAAATTGCGACACGTGTGCGTCTTGTTTGTCGCGCAATAAAGTGCATAAACACTTTATCGTGCATTATTATGACGTGGATCGTTATTATTATGAGCAATAACACTTTGGGACCTTGAACGCTACAGTTACACGTGCCTAACGTTTCCTAAGAACTTTAAATATATCCGTAATATTTATTGACGACCTTGTTATTCGAATAGTCACCGTGATCATCACATTAAGTGGACTTTGTTTCACCAGGGTGCTTTCAGCATCTCGGAAAAGAAATTGCCTTTCCATTTGGCGGTTGAAAAATTGTGTGCTTTCTATTTTTCGATTTTTATGAGTTCTTTGGTTTAAAAGTAGGCTGACTGTACGTCCTGTTTTTGTCATGTTTTGCGTTCGTCCCGTCGTTTTCGTAATTTTTTTTTATTTATCCCGTTTTTCCGGTTTATATATTTAATTGTAGTTACTTTTCTGAATAGGTATATGAAAAAATTTGGTGAAAATATTTAAAAAATAAAATAAATTGATAGTTTTGATAGTGATATAGTTTGATTGACTAACAATAAGACTTTTGAAAAATATTTTCGCCTGCGGCGCTATTTATGGTTTTTACTTGTTGTAGAAATGTTGATAAATTAACCAAAGAAAAAAGTCCTGTTGAAATTAAGTAAATTGATTATTTTTGGAAATATAATTTGAGTAGGTAAAAAAAATTCGTCTGCGGCGCCTTTTTGTCTTCTTCTACAAGGTTCTAGAACATTTAATTATTTCCTTAACAGTATTAATTGAGGAAAAACTTTTGAGCGTGTTACTCATTTTTTTTATATATAGAGGGGGCATTTTTTTCGGACCGTCCCGTTTTGGGTTCATGGAAACATGGTCACCCTAGTTAAAAAAAATTTTTTTTTACAAATCAATAATTCATAAAAACTACACATCTTATATATCATTCGCACCGATCTATTCTGAATTCTTTCGACAAATTTCGCAAAACGGCGAAACGCGAACGTCAACGAGTTCAACCACCGTATTTTCGCGATACCATTTCTCGGCGAACTTCACCTTGACTCGTCACCATTTCGAGCCGATCGATCCGCACGTTTCGATCGCGTTCGTTTTCCGCGGGTGCCTTCGCGAAGGTTGTCGTCGGACTTCGCATAAATTTGCTTTTCGGCGAGAAAATCCGCGGAAAATGCCGCGGGGACCGGTTCCGAGCTCGTCGGCGTGTGTATCTGCGGGAGTTCGTGTGTTCGCATGGGCGTTCTTGTTCGGTTTGACCCACTTTTTAGCACCGTACAATTGACAGTGACCGAAACCCTTCAAGGGTCACGGTCGCCTTTCGTGTTGTGTAACCGTTTTGTGTTTGCTCGTTTTCGGCGTTCGTTTTACTTTTCGTGCGTCTTTTGTTGTTATTTTTATTTCATTTCCTAATGCGGTTTGGTTTTATGTGACGATTCGAGTTTCGGTTTTTTTTTAATCTTTAGAATTGGGGTTGGAAGTAAAATGAATTTTTGATGTGTTTTTCGATTTTGATCCAATAGATAGTGCTTTCGATGGCGTATATTCGTCATTTTTTTATATGTCAAATTTATCTTTTACTTTGATGTTGAATAGATGATCAATATTTTAGTTGTATCAAGAGTTTCAAAGTTGAGTACGGTCAATACAGTAAGGCCAGGCGCCCACTGCGATCGTTTAGTCGCGAAAATGGAACGCATTATTTTAGGTTGAAGTGTGCCCATATGGTATATGGGCGCACTTCAACCTAAAACAATACGTTCCATTGTCGCGACTTAACGATCGCCGCGATTACAAATCGCAGTGGGCGCCTAGCGTAATTCCCCCTATAACTTAATTTATTTCAAATGCATTTAAATTTTAACTTTTTAATTTTTTTTTCAAGTATATTTGATAAAAAAAACAATTAACTCAAAAAAAAAAATGAAAATGTTTCATTTATTAACTTCCTAAATTCCCCCCCGTAACGTCGAACCTATTTTTACGTTATAGGGGGGATTCTTGTATATGAATAGATGAACCTGACTATTCAATCACTAGTTGAAAGATTTTATTCAGTAGCGAATACTATTCACTCCGTTTTTCGATGTTTTATAAACATTCGAAATATCTGACTCGATATGCGGATGTTTTCCTATAGCGATCCACCATAACTTAGCGCGTTCCGATTTGAAATTCAAAAAACGATAATTTGATTGATCGTTCGCGACGTAAGCGCCGGCAACGGAGCGTCTGCTGCTGAAAAACCTCCACTAATTTGTTCAGCTCTTCAAACAATGTGTAAAATATCAAAACAAGCAGCGGCCGCGGACCGGGCCGATTCCGAAAAGGCGTCCAAACGACCAAATCCATCACGGCGGACGTAAATTAACGGATATGTTAAACGTTTTACGCCGAACAAGGGCAAGTCCGTGCGTGGGCGAGACAAACAAGCCCGCCCAGAGAACGTTTCGCTAATCGAAACGGACCCGCGAGTTTGCACCAAAACAAATTAATTTCGCGCACTGTTGTTGTACGATATTAAAATATGGGACGTTGTGATATGATTGAGCCCCGTTATGGGCGTAAAATTAATTTATTTTGATTCTATATTCGCTGTACTTGAAATGGAACGTTTCGATTCATTGAGGTTTCTGACAAATCGAAAATTTTCTTCGAAAGATCAAAAGAATATATTTCAATGATACGAAATTAAATCAAACTTACCAATATGTACATTTAACAAGATTGAAATCAGTTTTGTATTTTTTTTTTTGGCAAAAAATTAAACGGTCAGAATTTTAATCATGTTTTGGTCAGAATTTTAATCAAAAACGGTCAGAATAAAATTATGAATAGTTAAAATAAAATAATATATGGTCAGAATTTAATAACGAAACGGTCAGAATAGGTTAGGTTAGGTTGAGGTTCATAATATTATTCTGAACATTTAATATAAATCCTGACAAACCCAGTTAAAATTCTGACCATTCAATATTTATTCTGACTTTTTTGATTAAAATTCGGACCAAAACATGATAAAAATTCTGACCAAAATCGTTTTTAAATTCTGAAAATTTGAATAGTAGTTAAGTCAAAATGAAACATTTCGATTCACTGAGAATTCTGTCGGAACAAATTGAAAATCAAAAGAATAAATCTCAATGATACAAAAATAAATCAAACATACCAATATGTAATTTTTCTAATAGGTACATTTAAGATTAAAATCAGTTTTGTATTTTTTTTTTGTTTAAATTAATTCTTTTTTTTTCATTCAAAAATTAAACAGAATGTAGATTTAAATGTTTTATTTATTGAACTGATATGGATCGAATTTTTTTTTAAATCTTGAAATATTTTATTTTACACGGATCGATTTCTTCCGGGTATATTTTTGGTGATTTTAAAAAAGAACTTAATTGAGGGATTTTTACTGTGTTATTTACCGGTTCGTGGGTCGATTTGTTTGCGATTCGAATGTATTAAAATTCTTTCAAGCTTTTTTCACGGCATCGATTCAGAAAAACGTATCGAAAATACGTTTCTGAATCGATAGATCAAAAACGATTCGCGAAATAGCATAAACCGATGGTTGTTGAACCCTGGTTGCGTAAATGGCGTAGCGCGTGGGTCCCCGATCGTGCGTCACGCGTAACGCACATACGACGCAAAATCTGCGAATCTGCTAAAAATTCAAATGCGTAATTGTTGGAAATAGAGCTGCCATATGTATAAGGCAAACTTGATGTCTTGTTTATCATTGGCGTATGTTTATTAATTAAAAAAAAAAAAACAGTAGACTAAAATGTCGAAGCGTTTCAAAACCCTTTGCCATTTTTAGATTGTCTTCGATTCTTACATAATCGTTTTTTCAATATGGGTATCTTGATTGGTTTTAGAGGTAACCACCATAATAATAATCGTGGCAGATTTTTCTCGTTTATGCACATTGTAAATATTTCCGTGAGAAAGTTTACGCAAAAAGTTTTCCGGCCACTCGTACATTTTTTCATACATTTCGTATGACGCATCGCGTCGAAGTCAATGGCTCATATCGATTTATTATGACCGCCCGCCGATCGAAACGCCTAAATTCGTAAACAAATTGCAAAATCGATATATTGCGTCAAATATAAATGTATCGCATCGATGTTTTGGAAACGCTATTTTCAATAAATTTCCACAGTTTTTGTGTCCCATCTTCGATTCCGTTCATTGTTTGCACATATTGTGGGCACCGCGTTTTGCCATCTTGACATACTTGTGATGCGCTTTTTTTCTTTCAGCGACTCCATATTTGAGTTCACATTTCCATATATGGGCATATGCGACTTTTTTGCACATGTCGGGAGTTTTTCCTATCGAATTTAATTATTAGTATTTTGATTTCTTGGCTCATTTTTAAATTTGTCGAAGTTTTATTTATCATTATTATTGTAATTAAACGAAGTTTATACTTATAAGTATTTATTGTCATAATAAATTCAATAGTATTACGACTCGTTCTCAGAATTGAAACGGATCCGTACATTTGAACTGAAACCATCCCGCATCGGATCTAATAAAGTTACATGCCAATTTCAACATTGTTTGTAAACAATCGATACATATTTTATTGCCGACTTTTCACACCGCCAGCAACGATCGTTTTTATTGCGCCGCATTCTTTTGGCCATGATACATCGGGTAGATCTTCTCGATCGCTTTGGCACACGCCTAATCCGTTTTTTTCCCGCTCTTTTCGTATACTCTGGACGATTTTTTGCCCTGTCGTTCGCGCTAGTGTGTATATCGAAGTTTACACGGAAAAGTCGAGGCAATGACCTTTGTCCATCATAAGCGTGTGAATTCGCGCGCTTTTTTCAAACTGCGGATTTATTTTCGACCCGATCGACACTAATAGCCGCGATTGAATTGACGCAACGATCTATATCCGTTCGGATCGTATCGTACACGAAAGATCGTCTATTTTTGATCTATAGTGTTTTCGCGGAGTGAAAAATGCTGAAAAACTCGGAAAACGCCCACGCGATTCAATACTATATTCGAAGTTAACCAGTTGATAATTTTATATTGTTTCAGTGTTGGAGTTGAAAATTATTATTTTTTGATCTAACAAACTTTCTTTTTATTTATCATAATGCTCACAAAGAAAAATTATTGAGTTAACGAGGCTTCTTTATATGGTCGGCAACTTTAATGTCCTCTTAACATCGACGTGTTTTAATTTATTCTTTTGATTTTATGGGTGCAATAAAAATTAATTAGTCAATTAGGCAAATCAAGAGAGTTCACTTTAGCACTTGTATGCACTATGATATTGTCGTTTATAATTATAATGTTTGTATTGAAATATGTCTGAAGCGTGAACGTCGTATTTCTCGAGTTAATTTGCGGCACGGTTATAATTTTTCGCATACTTCCCGAGTTTTATACATTTTTCGCTTCATAAGGCTTCTTATGAGGATTCTGGCTTTGTTGGAAAATTGACGATCAATCGTTTTGTTTACGTAAAGGATGTGACCTGACACACATATTTCAACTATTCTTGTTGTTTTTACGGAGGCGTATTTCCCTAGTAATATATTTATTCCAATGCACTACAATTAGATTACGATCAAGTAGTTGTGTTGTGCAATTTTCTACATACACGATTTTTTGTCGTGTTACAATATATTCATTATGCCATCAATTTCACACTCTCGACTGTACTTTCATCGAATTTAAGCATTCGATACGTTGTTATCTTTTGGCAAAAGCTATGCGAATAAGTTGGCCAGATATTTCATCGGCGATATCCGTTATCTATCCATAAGATCGAATCCTCTCGTGTTTATTGTTGACAACAATCGGGAGCACGTTACTTAGCCGATGCGCTCAACAGTAGCACGTTGCCAACTATGCTAAACGTATCTCGCATAGGCTAATAATAAAATAGGAGAGCTAGCTGTGCGTTTTGCCAATTTGGCTATGGAAACAGAGAAAATGATAGGAGGCGTTCTTTATATGTGAAAAGAAATAGATAAACAGTTCACTGGTAGAAGCGTTTTATGTTTAGTCATGGGTTAACTTCAATATAGAATGTTTTTGAATCGTTTTCACAATTATTATGAAAATTAAGTAATGCGGTGTATCTTGATCGGTTATCGAATTATTAAATAATAATTTCATGGTTTAATATTCATGATAAATTATCGCGTGATTATGATTCGATACTGGTCAACACCTGATTTTGCGTTTCACCACCCGAGTTGCATTCTGATCAGGACGTAAACAAAATTGATGCCAGATTTATTAATATGTCTGTAATTTAAGTCCTTGAGTTGTTTCCAGTCGATGTGCAATGTATTTTCGTCGGGATTCGTTATTTGAGATGCGTATTTGGCCCGTTTGCTTTGTGTTTAACAATTCTCGTAGCATTCCTTCTGGTGTTCACAAATACTTTCGTAGCACAAAAGAATGTTTCAATAGTAAAAACTCAGATTGTTTTGATTTCGGCACCGTGAAAAATTCATCGACCGGTCTTCGACCGTACATGGAAAACGATCGGCGTCCGTGAATGGGAACGAGCTCTGCGAAAATATCGCACGGAATGCGCAATAGGCGATCAAAATTAATCATCGTATAAAATAATATGACCATAAAAAAACCCGTCCGACCGCAAAGAAGACAACAACAACAACAACGGCGACCGAGAGTTTTGGTATTAGCAAGTCACGTGTTTTTTGGCGGCGCACGTGTAAGCCCAAGGTTGGTGACCTCCCGATTCGGAGCTGGTCTGCGAATCTTGAGGATATCGATGCACAGGTTATAATGAATTTGCTTTGTCGACGGGATGTGCTATGTGAAGATTTTCGAATTGATACGACTGATATTATTATATATGTTAGAGTTTGAGTTTCCACTTCGTTTATGCACTAACAAACTAGTCTGTTTATACACTTTGTAACAGCTCTAGTTCAATTGTTTATGTGATACGATAATTTAAGTTGTTTGCACTCAGATAACGCTCTTATGTTAAATATTAATAAAGTGGAAATTGGTATGTCAACTAATGATCGAGAAATACGCATCATGTCAGTTTAAACTTCGAGAGTTTGTTTTGAATACGTTTTCACAACTCAAGCTAAAACGCTAACCCAAACATGATACTTATGATACTTTTAGTTTATACGTAGGTAAAATTTCACATTTGACATTCAAACTAAAATCTACAGTTTGTGTATACCCAAACTAGTATGGGTATAAACAAACAAAAGCGAACACTTGAACTGTGACACACATACCACGTTTCTTTAACAATTCGATCGAGTCATGATTCTAAAATTATCCCTTGCCAAACGATCTCGGGTCAATGCCACAAGATCATCCGTCCAGTTAACGACTGTGCCGTTACGCGATCAGTGGGAACCGATCGACCGTTCATCATTAACAGCATCTGAACATTCTTCATTCATAACCCGCAACAGTACAGCGGCAACGTTCAACTTTAACTGTTAGTCCAACGCTCTCGGCGGCACCTCCGACTCCCTAGTATCCCAGGTCAGGATGGATCGTGACCTTTGAGACGGCGGTTCGTCCACACTTTTCTAGAGTTAACGGGCCGACATTTTTTTGTCGGATCTCGCGTGTGATGTGCGCGTACGTCACACACAACGTTTGCCGTTCAACAACGCGCCGGTGCGAGCGGACTCCTTGACATTTGCGGGTTCGGCGACTTTCATCGCGGATTCCGTTCGCACAAAAATGTTTTAACGGCCGGAATCCATTCGAGACGGAATGGATAGATGTGTTGGATCGATTTTGCGAAAAACGAATCGAAAATGCGGCGTTTTAAATTTGAATTGATCACTGAAACGTAATTTAGATTGAGTTTTTTCAATGTTGAAAAGCGTTGTGATGATTCGAGATAAAAATAATCTAGATCTTAAATTTGAATCGAAATTTGTTTTATTTTCGAATCGTACGATAATAAACGCAGTGAGTATGTCTCGTTTTAAATCACCTGTTTTTCTCATTTATCACGTCTGCTTAACGCGTTGACGCCAGCCTATTTTTCAAACAATTAAACCGAAACTGAATACGCGTCTGTGTGTCGCCGCTATAACCGCATTTACGCTAATAGTTTACGTGTAAACACCATGATTCATGTGTTTGTTTTTTTTTTCTAAGGTGAAACAATAGCTTGACGATTGAGCTTTATAAAATGTTTGTTGTTTGCTATGGATCACGTTTCATGTTTCTTCAGCGATTTGAAATCAAATAATTTTAACTTTGAAGTTCAATTGAACAAACTAGGAAATTTCACATTGAAAATTTATGAAATTCATTTTATGTTTTTTATATTGCTTATTCAAATATGTTTTTGTTATGAATAATTTTTCTATGAAATAATTAGAGAAGAATGACGATGTGCTTTTTGCATTAAATACGTATGTTTGAAATTTACTGTTTGTAAATGTTATTTATTGCTCGATGATAGGATTTTTTTTAATTATGATTTTTTTGTTACAGGTGAGTTTGCGGTTAATTCTAACGGACGCGAGTTCGGTAATTATTGTAATTTTAATCGATTTCTACTATTTAATTACAGATCGTAAAAATCGTATGTCATAATCGTGATTGAGATGTATGCAAATTTTCTTCCTTTTGCTTGCCCGAGGCGTGTAATAATCTTCAATCGAATCAATAAAATTTTGATTATTTATTTAAAAACAATTTACGTTTTTTCACATTTATTTAACCACCTAACGCGAACTACTTATTAAACTTATTTCCAAACTATTATAATTGAACCCATGCCAAATTTAATTCATAATACAACATTTGAGTATAATTTCAAAGCGCTAATTAATTATGCACACCCCACGAGCAATTAGCTGGACAAAAAATAAACTTATTTATTACTCAATTAACATACCCGGAAAAAAATATTTTCAATTTTCACGCTCAAGACGACCGATTAATCAAACTTCCCGGTCCGGCAATCATCATATGCGGAAACACAATTTGCAACTCGGATGCGCAAATTTTTTCCTTTCGCACATATTTGCGAAAGGCTCGACATTTTCGCGCTGCACTTTGTTTTGTGTGCGCAACGAGCACGTGGGCTCGGGTCGATGCATCCTATGCTTTTTCTCGCACGCGATGCGCATTCTGCGAGCAAATGCAGCTCGCGTTTTGTTTATGGTTTGCGCTATTTTTGCCCGTATTTACGTTCGCGTTAAAGCGTAGGTTCGTAACAGGTTGTGGTTTCTATTTTCGGCTGCACCGAAAGTGCATAATGTACATATTTGCAATGACATCATAGGTTAACGGCCCATTTTGATAGGTGAATGCTAAATGGGGTTTTATATTGATTGTGAGTTGTATGTGATTGTTGCGTGTATTTTATATGTATGTTACAGTTTGAGTGTCTACTTCGTTTGTGCACGAACAAACTAGTCTGTTTATACACCTTCAAAACAGCTCTAG
>JAOXNN020000022.1:274348-287669 GCA_028571205.2 Hydropsyche betteni
TATGTTACAGTTTGAGTGTCTACTTCGTTTGTGCACGAACAAACTAGTCTGTTTATACACCTTCAAAACAGCTCTAGTCCAATTGTTATGTGCGGTACGACAATTTAAGTTGTTTGCACTCAAATAATGCTCTTATGTTAAATATCAATAAGGTTGAAATTGTTTTTTCAACTAATGATCAAGAAATACGCGTAGTGTCTACCCGTCGTGTCAGTTTGAACTTGAGAGTTTGTTTTGAACACGTTTTCACAACTCAAGCTAAAACACTAACCCAAGCATGATACTTGTGACGTCTGTTTTTGGTTTATATGTAGGTAAAATTTGACAGTTGACATTCAAACTAAAATCGATAGTTTGGGTATACCCTAACTAGTATGGGTATAAACAAACAAAAGTGAACACTTGAACTGTAACATATATAAATGGATGTTTGTATATTTGTTTGACGTCGTTTCACTCCAACACCGTTTGACTGATCACTATGAAAATTGGCATGTATGTATGTGTATTTTTTTGTCGAGAAGGTTTTCATAAAAAAAATCAGTTTGATCTGTCGTTTGTTGAATTTATTTGCCTCGGTTACGCAACTCATAAAATCATATCAAGCTGTTATAATACAGACTGGCGAGACAATATCTGCCGGGTTCAGCTAGTATAAAACACTAACCAGCCAGTATAAAATTACTGGTTGTTCTGTAGATTTAATATTGACAGTATTTTAAGTGTATGTTCATTAATAAAAATATATTTTTAAAGCGTGTTTAATTTCGGAGAATATTTAATTTTGACCAAATGAATATCAAAAGTACTTCTCAGATATTGTTACACTTTTTAATTAAGTCGGAATATTAACTTCGACCCTGCTCGAATCCGAATTAATTTAACGATGAAATCAAATGCTAAATTAAAATAAATATCATTCATATTGACACTAAACTAAGTTAATTTATTCTGATATCATATTATTTAATAGAACCAAACCAATTTACATATAATCGAACCACAATAGCGTCCATTAATATTCAATATTCAATAAGCGCACCCATACCGGAAACATTTTTTTTCATCGAGCCTCAAGCCCCGACAGTTTAATTGATATTTTTTTTATCTATGCAATAAAACGAACTGAAAATCGCGAACGGAGCAATTTCTTTCGGTGGGCGTCGCCAGCGAATGTGTTGCGTGAGGCGCCAACCTAAGTACGTTGCCCAAACGGCGCCTGCACTTCCGCAAGTGTGGCTCGCGATTGTCCAGTCTTGCCGCGGTTTGATTCTGATTTGTATCGATCGCGAGTGTGGCGCATTATGTCAAAAATAAGGCTGTGTGCTTTTCGGATTGGGTTCGGGTCGGTTCAATTGAACCTGGTCGTGTATGTAAAAGGTAGTATCGCTCTTATTACGTCCTCTTTTATCGTTCAAATGCATTCAAATTCAATTTTTTAGCAAATGTATTCGAAACAAGTAGTTAACACGTGAAAATGTCTGAAAAAAATTAAAATTGAAAAGCCTCAACCACCTATAACTAGGGTTGCAAACCGTGCTATAATATATAGTATTGTATATATTATATTTTAGGTCTGCGTGCTATATACTGTTGAAGAAATATATAGTATGTAAAAATACTATATTTTCAACGCCGAAATAGGAAAAAACAAATGAAATGAATCTTTAATTGAATATTGAAATGGATGATCTTTACTGTAAAATAACAATGAAATGAAATATTTGCAAAAGTAAAAGGTTGTAGTGAGTTTACGGACAAAACTACAAGCCAAAAATGGCAGCATATTTTTAAAAATACTGAAAATAACTTGCCAAATTTATTTAAAATAATTTGATTCCTGCTCTCTATTCCCGCGACTTCGGCATTCACAGAAAGGATATTTTCGATTATAAATTCGAAGTGGTGAGAAGAACGAAGCAAATGTAGTACATCATTAATTAAAAATGAGCTTTTGATTTATTTTAATGTAAAAATTGAATGTGATAAAGCATATGACACTTATTTTAAATAAAAATTTGTTAAAAGTGCAAAAAAATATACTTTTTGTAAAAATAAATGAGTAACAAACAAGTATATATCTTTTTTTCGCCTTTTCCATGAAATACTATATTTGTTTGAAGTTTACTATATTTTTTATAGCTTAATTTGAAAGAATACTATATTTCGCCGAAAAAATGTTGGCAATCCTGTCTATAACGTGAAGTCTATCTTGACGATATAAGGGGGTTTACTGTATTGTCACAGAATATTCTTTAATTTGAATATTTGGATTTTTTTTATTGTGTTCGAATGTTGCTAGATTTTAGAATTGTTGAGTGTCTTTTATCGACGGCAAGGAAATGGTTTATTTATTTGTCTGTAATCAAATTCTTGTCTTGGACACGTCTTTGGCTTCAAGGAATTCCGATGTAATTAAAATCGTGGTTAAAAATATATCTGCAGATTGTCTGCTCTTTGAATGCGGTATAAAATCTCGATAGCAGTTTAATTCAATTGTTTTCATTATTTTATTGCACAATCAGATACATGTATCAAGCGTATAAGCACAAATAGCGTGATTACAACATATTTAAATTTCATATTTACGCTAGTTTGAATCATCGCTCACTTTTTTAATCACTCCATTTATCTGTTTACACTTTCGTGACATTTAGATTGATTTTTTCTGCATTGAAATAATCAAGAGTTTATCTGACAACTCTGAAAATTAATTTTCAACTGTTCAAAACGCGATATCGAAAAACTGATGTAATGGTCGTTATTACATGTTTTGTTTTGTTATATTTTCGCTCTTCAAACACAAGAATATCCGTGTTATTCATAGTTTCTTATCTATCGATAAAGAGCCTTAGTTAATGCGTATCATTTATTTTTTTGAAAAATATTTACAAAAAAATAACGCTCTCGAAATATTTGGCGTTATCAGATTTTTATCGATATATACACACGGTCTCTTTTATATAATCAGTTTCATAAAGTATTCCGGGAATTGTTTTTTTCATTATTGGCGCCCACTGTACAAACAATTGATATTAACTTCTATCTAAATCAGCCTGACGAATGAATGCGACACATTGTGCGATTCTTCACACAACCACGTACGACTTTCGCATTTTTTCAAAAACGAAAACAAATCGTATTTAGATCGGGACTAATGCAAAAAGATTACGAAGTACTGTTCTGTCCTCGTAAGTAGGAAAACCTTCGAGAATTCAAAATTGACTCGGAGCTGTGTTCAATTCGAAATAAGTTTTTCGTTGTTTATTTCTCGTATAAATATTTCAATTAAATGTATTTACTTATGAAACGTCAAATTTACATCAAGTTTCTTATGAAAAAAATACGATTGAATTGAAATTCTATTATTATACGATTTTCACGGGTCGCAACACTGACAACCTCAACGTGTGAATATTTGCGATACTCTGCATCGTTGAATTTTTTTATCGCTTGATTCTCATAAATTTTACATGCGTTTTTTTTTTGGATTTTTTTCACCAACAAATAGTTCTCAAACCTTTGATTCGTTTTTCTTCGATAACGGCACTCGGTTCGTTATCGGCGACGTCATAAAAGAGACGTCAGTTTCTTGATCATAATAAATAACATTCATGTCTCGATATTGAAAGAAAACAGTTTTAAAACTCGTAATGTTTTATATTGAATACAAAAAAATGATTTGATTGAGTTATGTATACTATTTTAATTTAAATGATACATTTTTTTTATATAGATTTTCGTGTATTTGTAATAAAAACGTTTGTTTGGTATTGATGATGCCAAAAATGTGCAAATCGATGGATCACTGTGACGAAGTGTCGTTTTCAGGTCACGTTTGCCCACCCATGTTTACGAGCATATTACTTTTTACGAGTTAGTAATGAGTTTTGACTTTTGTGTTTCCAGATGTAAGTGCTCGAAGTATTTCATCTTTACATGCTTTTACTTATTTATTTTTTTATTATTATGCTATTTTTTCTAAGGTTTACCGTCAATAATCCATGTTTAAAGGGAGGAAGATAGAAATTTCACTGATTTTTCGTATATTCAATATAATTTTCAAAGAAATCTTACTTTATCACAAATTGGAAAAAGAAAACAACGTCGCGTTTAATTAAATTAAAAAAAAACCTATATAATTATTGACCAATATAAAAAAATACATACATTTCAAGAACTATCCGGCTTCAGTTTTAGTTTTTAATACCTAGCTTTTTTACGTACGTCCGATCAATGTCGTCGCGACGCCGAATTCAATACATACGCGCATATATTATATTTATTTATACCGCACTCGAGAAATCAAGGTTAGAGGATATCTGGTCTTATCGTGGTCTTTTTGAATTCGGCTTATTCGTTTCGTCCTAAGAGAAATAACGAGAATTGCATTCGCCAAAGTTACCGAAATATATCCAAGAACGTCCCGCGTGCCGTTTGTTATCAGTTGCATTCCTCAATGACGACCTGCGAATCGAAGAAATTATTGTTACATACTTATCTGTGTTGTTTTGTTTTATTTTCACGCATCGAAAAACACTCGTTTTGCTCCTAATACAAGCCGATTCGATAACGTTTATTATCGAGGGGCTATGTGTCGAAACTCGCAATTCTGATTGTTTTTTTTCGCATTATATTTATGGCTTTAATTTTGTTTTGTCAGACTCATCGATTTCTGCTTATCGGCGAAGATAAGCGATTTTCTAAGATAAACATAAGAAATGTGTTAGTATGTTAACATATCAATCTTCATAAATTTCATGTGATAATATTTGTGACAGGTGTGAGATTAAATAATAATTTAGTTATCACAAGTTAATATTTTTCTTAGAAAACGAATTTCAAATGAAGATATAAATTTTATCATAGACATGTAAGAATTTATTATATTTGATTTCCGAAAAATATATAAAAAAAAAATATTATTATTCTATATAATCTTTTAGTTTCTATTTGTCGACCATTTTGTGTTATCCCATCAGTGATAAATGTAGAATTTGATTATTCAAAAGTACTAAATATTTTTTATTTCATTCCGCTGGTTTTGATATCGTACTTTGTATGTATCTTTTTCATTAATTTTATGCATTTTTTTTTGTTCTATTTCGGTGTTAACGCCCCCATTCTTGCGTACGAAATTGGACAATTTTATTTTTATTGCACATACGACGATGCGTTTCCTCTTAGAGCTCTTATAGGTTTTCTGGCAGTGTTTCCCATAGAATCGAGCCAAAATTGTGTTGTCTCGAAACGGCCATAGTGAGCCATAAACTCAAATGCAAAAATTAATAAATCAAACTTCATATTTTTCAATTTTAGTTTTTAGAAAATGGTGATTTTATAGCTCAGAAGTGCAGTTATCTACTAGCTGAATGTGTCTTTTGAGTTTTCTATTTTAGTGTTACTTATTATTATTTTTCGAGTTCAAACTTTTTTTTCAATAAACTAAATTATTAATTTATTTTTAAATGGATATACTTTTTGTTGTAACATCCAATAAAATCAACAACTTATGCTTTTAATTATTTCAATGAAGTTTCTAGAGGATCAGATTTTCGTTGATAAGAGATTCGTTGACACTATTTAATTCAATTAAACCGTTAGAATAGATTTGCGGTCAAATTAATACTGATTTAATGCGGATTTCTTTGCTATCATACGCCACACGCGTGTTCAGCACGTAGTGAAAGTGACCACTCTTTGTGACTGCGGTAATTTTCCATTGGACTTTTGTATCGTAAAAAAATCATTTTCGCACTATTATATGCAGTCGTATATGTTTATTTTTGTAATTTGAAAATCTTTGAAACTTGATGACCGATAATAGAATCAATGGAATATTTTTTAAAAAGTTAATCGTAAACCAGCTATAGATATATTATTATTATTATTTTTATTGATTGATTGATTGTTCTCTTTATTTATTAGATGATCATCGGTTAGATTTGTAATAATAATAAAAAAATCTAGTTTTTTTTTCAATATTTCGTGTTTTCTTTGGATAAAACAAATGTGAAATTTTCCAACGAATTTATAATATCGAAAAAAGACAATTTTGCAGCTATAAAAAGTAACGTTTTCAATGTTACCGGTTCCAATGTCAACGAATGCTAACCTAAGGCAATCCCCGACGTCCTTCTAAAATTTCACAATCGGGACGTATAAAAAAATTCTACGATCTAAATATTTACACGGTTCGATCTAAATATATGCACATATTCAGAATTTTCACGGCGATCTTCTTCCGCGTCACATATAACTTCAAACAAAAGTCTGGATCGTGCGCTCCACTTAGGCCATATCGTTTTTACGTTTTTATTACCTCGGAATCGGTATTTTTTTCAGCATGCGAAAGTTTCGAACGATTTTTTCACGTTGGTCGTAAATTTCGCTTCGTTTCGCCGTAGGTTTAACGACGATTTTTATTCGATTATCCGGAAGTATGGTAAATTCGGCGATCTTATCTATATTTTGACAAATCGTCGTCATAACCATTTCTCTTCGATTTATGATTTTAGATTGTGATTTTGTATGTAAATTATCCGAGATTATACATATACAATGTAGACAAACTTTGTACTTTACGATTTAACTGTTGGTTTGTCTTCGCAAACGGGTTGACAACACGCGGTTTTTGTACCTCGTCCGGCCTCGATATTAATTTTTGAAATTACAAGTAGTCCTCACTTACGACAGAGATACGTTCCTGAATCTCGGTCGTTAGTCGAATCTGTATAATAATTATTTTTTGTCGGTAGTTTTACTTACTTTTATTAAAACAATAATGAAATAATAAATAAACAACATTTAAAAATATTTCACTGTTTGGGTTCATCGTTTCGAATTTTTGGATTCCTTGATTAATTAAATTAAAAGCAGCAGCCATTTTTTTCAATACTAATTTTTTTGACGGTTCTACTTACATTCTTTCGTATTTATTTCTCACATTCGCTTGAGACTTATCTTTCTATTAAAAAAAAATTTATATTATTTTTTTTCTGTCGTAAGTGCGAACCGTCGTAAGTCGAGGACTAACTGTATTCATAAAAGTTAACGCACAATTTGTAAAAAGATGATTTATGTAAGATTTGATGATTTATTTGCGGATTGGAAAATTTCAAAAAATATCTGCGGTCGCGTAAGATTTGAATTGAATAATTTGTTCATAAAGTAAATTCTATAATAACCGTTTCTACTCTATAACATCAAGCGAAACTGGTGAAAAAAATCGGAAACATTCGACGGACATTTGAATAATAATTATTATTGAATTATAATTATACGTTTTCAAACGTGTCTCTGGCGTGTATGTTATATGTATACTACACAATTTTATGGCGTTTATGTTTGCATAGAATTTAAAATTAAGTCTGAAACGATAACGCGCGCTATCGATACAACTCGGGTACATGTAAACAAATTTTATTATTTAAACGGCCGTAGTGACAAACAAATGTCACACCGGCCAACGCTGATAGTGTTTCTGTACATAAAATCACACATATTTAGCGACGATTGTTTTAAACCCTATATTTGTTCGGTTAGTGATTGTGGCGTTTTCCGATTTAATCTTTTTCAAATCTATATAAAAGATTCTCGGATTTTATCCATTATGAGCTATACGTTGTTAGCATATCGAATATCCGAGTGTTTATGTTATGTTAAATCGTAGATGCTTCGGTAGATTACCGCTAAAGACAACGCTAAATATTTGCGAAACCTTCGCACTGAAACGATTGTGAATAATTTTAAACGTAAACATTTCTCGTACAGTGTATCACATAATAGTCGTATAGTTTTCGCTATTGCGATGCGATACTGTATAATAGGCGATGTTCGAGATACATTTGAATTTCAATGTCACATTACATTTTTATCGTGCGGATTTAAGATAACGAGACGAAATTGATAAATTATGATTCATTTCAAAAAATTTCAAAATTACCACAAACGATCCGAGATCTTTTTCCAACTCGGCCTTATCCTTATATTTAAAGTATTTTCGAAAACGTCGAAGTTTCGGTGAAAATAGAACGCGCGCACTGGGTAATTTATGTACATCCGAAGGCGTTAAATTGCGCATTTTACTAGTAGACGAGACACGACGACCGACGAGCAGAATACCATGATTGATGATAGCCTTTTGTTGTGCGGCCACAAAGAGCTGGTGACCCAGTTCCTAGCGGAGACGAAGACGTTCTTCGGCTCCTTCAGCTTCTTCAGCCTTTACGTTTTGCTGGTGGCGAGCCAAGGTCCCCGTTTCGTTCGACCGTTTCCGTTATTGGAAATCGGAATTTTTCGAAAACCCCTCACCTCGCAGAATACGCTTTGAAAACTCGCGCTTTTTACGGAAACGCGAAATTTCGGCGGTCGTATAAAGCGGCGTTTACGACCGCTGACGCACTCGCAAACACGCCGCTCTTCTTTTCGACAGTGTTTCTTCCAGTGGCGGCTCGTGAGTGTTTTTAGTGGCGGGGTTGCATTGACGATTTAAAAAAATGTCACTATAAACGTTTTATCGTGTCATAAATCGCGATTAGCTGCGATCAAGTGCAGGTAAACGTCAAGTGAACGGCGGTAGTGCCACCTGAATGATGATTGAAATAAACTGCAGCCCGAAAAGGGTATGAATATCCTAATTCTTAACGCATGTGAGTGAACGAGAAGGATGACATCTAATATGCAACTCGCTGTAAATATCGTATCTATTTCATCGTCTCTCCGGGCTGCGGCTGCTTTATCGCAGATCAAGCTCGGCAGCACTTTCGCCTTAAAAGTTAATAGTTCGTTCATCCAATTAATAAAAAGAATATCGTTAATAAATAAAATATATGTATTATTAAATATATATTTTAAAATTTTAGCCGAGGGGCTCCAGCTCGGCAGCCCATTGGGACGAGCCGCCACTGGTTTCTTCGCAATTATGCAACGCCATTACCGCCGGCGTACAACACTCGCGTAATACACGTATAATATACGTGTGTTTCGAGCAGCTAAAAGCACTTATATGTTGGCCATGGTCATGTATCCGAACTCATTCAGCGTCTGCTAGTTCAGCGAAACTGTGAAGCGAATGGCACAACGACGACCGGTTCTCGAATTTGGTCGAGTTCCTGTTGTGGTCAATTTGGTGCATGGAAATGATGAAACTAAGAAGTTTTCGAGTAAAGTGGGTCAATTTGGCTCGCAGTTCGCGAACTAGACATCGAATATAGGTCGTTTTTCAGGTTCTTGTGTGCTCTCTTGACGGTAAATAGTAAATATTCATATACTTTTCCAGTTCGATCTTTAACGATTCATGTGATGTTCTTTCGCCACGTATCTTTTGATTTAATCTGTGTGTTATCCACTTGGTTTTTGGTTTTTTATTTTTAGTTAGTCCTTAGATATATTTTAACACTTCACGTCTTCCTTGATCTATCCGCCAT
Source organism: Hydropsyche betteni (assembly GCA_028571205.2). Taxonomy (NCBI): domain Eukaryota; kingdom Metazoa; phylum Arthropoda; class Insecta; order Trichoptera; family Hydropsychidae; genus Hydropsyche; species Hydropsyche betteni. The sequence goes on from JAOXNN020000022.1 coordinate 283,777, forward strand.
TCATCTTGTCACATGTCATATTTCAATTTCTGCATTCGAGCCACAATGCCAGTTATTCTGGTCATGCTGCCCACCCATATATTTTTTCCATCTCTTTCGGTTATTTTTAACGGGGGTACTTCCTTTCATATTCATTTTTGCCGTCAGCAACATGTTGATCGGAAACATTCCGAACAAAGGAAGCGTTTCTTCCAGTTTTATTTATCTTTTCACTTCTTTATTGAAAATTATTTAGATTCACTTTCAATTTTACTTTTTCGCTTCGACGGTCTCTTATCAATAGTATAACTATGAAATTTTTGACCGATCAAAATTCACCTGCACTTCACGAAGAAAAGACAACTCGTCTGCGCGATTAGACCATTTCTTGGCCGCGATTATTTATCCGCTTTGTGCGCCGCCATTCTCGTCTGACGCACACACGAACAACAAAAGCATGCAAATTTCTAGGTACGAAATATGACACTCCTGCGTCTAGACTGGACGGATAGACGTTTTGATATCGGTCGACCTTCGCTATCCGTCTGTGTTTTGTAATTGAAGACATGAACGCCTTTGTCCTGTGGCCCATATACGCGTTTATTTGTGGTCCTTTGATGGTTTGTTTAGCGATAAATCACAGAACATGATCTATGGTAAAGGCGCGATGCTTGCGCTATCGCTGTTGTGTCTGCTTTATCAATTAGTTCAAAGGTTCAATTGTGGCGACTTGAACATGTATATTGTTCAATTGATTTTCGAAACAAAATTTTTGTCGCGCTTATTGGGTTAGATTTGATGAATTGAAGTTTGTAAAAATTAAGATTATTTCTATTTGCATTGTAATATCTATTGTATATGTTACAGTTTGAGTGTCCACTTCGTTTGTGCACGAACAAACTTGTCTGTTTATTCACCTTCTAAACGCTCTATTCCAATTGTTAGTGTGCTACGACAATTAAGTTGTTTGTACTCAGATAACGCTCTTATGCTTAATATCAATAAAGTGGAAATTGGTATGTCAACTAATGATCGAGAAATACGCTTAGTGTCTACCCGTCGTGTCAGTTAGAACATCGAGAGTTTGTTTTGAATACGTTTTCACAACTCAAATTAAAACGCTAACCCAACCTAACCCAAGCATGATACTTACGACGTCTGTTTTTACTTTATATGTAGGTAAAATTTGACAGTTGATGTTCAAACTAAAATCGATACCCATACCCAAACTAGTATGGGAACACTAGAACTGTAACATATTAACATCTATTCATTATTCTTGAAAGGTATAAGATGCTGAAAGCTGAACTTTAATAATCAATATATTCAATTTTAATAGGTTGTCGATATTTGACCAAAGAAAAACTATTAAATAAAAAAAAACAAAGTTAAAATAAATTCAACACATGTTCATAAGTTTTTTTTCCTCTTAAAGAAGTGTTTTTGGTCCTTTTCATCAAGTTGTGTAACAAATTTGGACATTCGGTACGTGCCGTGTCCACGATGCTCGTTTTGCGGAGAAATTGCGGAAACCGTGGCCGAATTAATTTCGTAAATTGTTCGAACGTTAGTCACATCTAAATTATCCCGCCACTTCTTTTATATATGAAAAAAGTGATAAATGTGGAAAAATGCGTGACGAGAATGCGATAACGTTTGTGAAAATATTTGTGGTACACAAGACGCTTGGGAGAAATCCAAAGATTTTAAATAACAAAACATCTATACGACTTTCTCAATTGTCATGTTGGGATTTATTAAAAAAAAAAAATGTATTTTTGAATATTCTTAATACCGTATGATTGGATTCTATTTGTTTATCACAATAGAATGAAATTATATATACGGATGGTTAGCATTTTATTTTAGAATTATATGTTTGTACATATTTTATAAAAAAAAATCGATTGTTCTTTGCCTTTTAGACTCATATGAATTAATTAAAATAGTAATAATTCATTTAATACGTTATTTTTGTTTTGGGATTCTTATCATAGCATCGTCATTTGTATTATTTTCCGTAAGTACTTAGTATGATTGGTTGCTGTTTTCGTGTTAACTGCAATTTCCCGAGAGAGCGAATGCAATATTTTTTTTCTATTTATATATGTAATAAAACAAAAAAAAACACAATAAGCATTCGTTCTTTTGAAAAATAAAAACATGCTATAAACTTCTTATTGTTTTCTCTTCAGTAGGTCAAGGGTGATAAACTTGTGTCGTTTTATGAATGAAATCTAATACTAGAGTGTTCAATAACAAAATTTGATACGGCGCTAGTTCTGCTATTAACGTTTTATTCAGAATATTGAAAAAATGCGCCACTTTTAAGAAATGTCAAGGCTATTTATTATACTTCGGTTTACAGAACATAATGTAGCACTCATGTTACATTTTGTTTGCTTATTCTCACTAGCTCAAACTAGAATAATAAGTTTTGCACTAACAACATTTCGAATTCGAAGTACAGTTAACTGACGATAGTCAGTTGATGAAAAGCCAAGTTATAATATTATATTGAAATATAAAAAAATCAACATGTTTTTTCAATTTAGCTTATTTTTAGCAGTACTTTTGAATATTTTAAAGTATGATTTCGATCTTGTTAAAAATCTTAATTATTTCACAGTGAAAATTCTTCATATACTTTAAATATTCAAATTCAGACCATATATGAAATTTTTTCGATCGGAAATTTTATTTTTGCACATAATCACGACCTCGCCGCAGTCAACGAACTACATAATACAATTTAGACTCTCCTTAATCTGGATAATCGGCGAAAAGGGGAATCCCCGTCGTTTTCTGCGGAAGTACGTGAAATTGAATCGCCACCACGTTGCATACACACACGCCGCACTACATTATTTTTTCACGTTTCATTTTATTTTTCACGGAAGTCGGCGAGTCGAGCCATTAACACTTTGTTGGGCGGCTTCCAGCTTCCTGTGGCACACTCGTAGACCGTAGCAGAAGTAGACGATGAGCGAACGCTATTATGTCCGCCATAACGTACCAGGCTGTTATAATGAAGCCAGTGTCTGAAAAATAACTCCGACTATGTGTTTCTGTCTGAAAGTGCGGAAAAAGCGCTATTTGTACGTGCGAGCTTTCAGCGAAATGGGACGCGTGTTCATTTTAGGATTTTGTTTTGTAATTATGGTGTGTTTCGATATACAGGTAGTCCTCGACTGGTTCCTGAACTTCGGTCGTAAATCGAATCCGTCGTAAGCCGAATCTGCATAATTATTGGTTTTTTTTTCAGTGGTTTTACTTACTTTTATTAATACAATAATGAAATAATAAATAAACAACATTTGAAAATCTTTCGTTGTTTGGGTCTATCAGTTCAAATTTTTGTATTCCTTGACTAATTAAATTGAAAGCAGCAGCCATTTCTTTCAATACGAATTTTTTTGACGGTTCTATATTCTTTCGTATTTATTTCTCACACCCACTAGAGATATATCATTTAATTCAAAAAATAATAATAATAAAAAAAAACGGTCGTAAGCGCGAACCGTCATAAGTCGAGCACTACCTGTAAGTTTAAAACATATAAAATATATTTTTTTAATATAAAAGTTACCTATTTCCATGTACATAATTTAAAAATTCAGTTAAATTTATTATTGAATTAACTGTTTATTGTAGTGACCCTGTATAGTTTGCATAAACATAATCATAGTACGTCACATTCAGACTTTGCTTTTGTCGGGTAAAAGCCTTCGCAAACACTAATGTTTATTCGGTAAGTCGGCGTGTACCAGGTATTTGTTATGAATAATGTAAATTTGTCGAAGGTAATAATAAATCTTCGAGTGTTTACATAAATTGCCGTTATTAACGAGATATCTAATTTTAACTGTAAAATCGTCATTATGTCAATTTACAACTCATTATCGGTTAATACT
>JAOXNN020000022.1:293060-319346 GCA_028571205.2 Hydropsyche betteni
TTTATTACGTAATAGTATGGTTATAAATTCACAGCCGATGTTATCAACATCGGGCCTACACATTATCCTCTATATATTTCAAACGGGCATCGACTTTTCGCAACGGATCGTATATAAAATTATTTTTGCATAGATTTTTTTTCTATATATATAATTACGTAATTCACAGCCGATGTTATTAACATCGGGCCTATATACTATTATGTTGTATCTCGAAAAAGAAAATTCTAAATCTAATATCACGGTACTACGGTAACGTGAAATTGAGAAAAAAATATTGCTTTTTCAATAAAAGAAGGATTCTTTTATTTTCAGTTCGTACTTAAATTTCTATAGAAGTTTAACTTCTAAAAATTATCGAAGTGAACACCGACGATGACGAATCGAAAAACTTATCTACAATATATTCGTCATAATCTAAAATTGAATTTGCAAATATCGAAATTAAATCTCGCGTCCGAAACACAAAGGATACGCGCAACGTTACGATCGGCTTTCTCGGCTCGCCCGCCTCGCTTATCTCGTCCGTTTCGACTTCGCGCCATTTTTCGAGCCGATAAGTGCCGATCCCGGATCCGAAACGCGAGTCTTTCCGAGATCGATCATCGCGGCCGATTAGGCCATCAGCCGCTTTCACCGCGATTGCCGATCGCGCCGATTCCCACACCCGAAATACATTCCGCGAAATGAAAACGCTCGTCGCTGAATGCGAAACGTCAGAAAACGGACGACAAGGAACTTCCGCGAACTCTGAGCTTTGCGTTGTGTTAATTATACTTCACGGAATGGGGGTACGTAGTGATCGAAACGAAAGATGGTTTTTTCTCTTTTGGTAGATGTTGTTACGTCACTCGTCGAATCCTCTTTCGTACAAGTAGGCGTGTGTGTGTCGACCTTCGCTCCCGGTTTATTTTTGAATGCGAGAGCCTTTCCGATATCCTAGGGAAAAATTGTGCGATGTATTTTCGTAGAATATTTTCATACGTGAATCGCTTACGCGAAAATGCGTGATGTATGTATTGTTTCGGATTTTATTTTGTATGAAATGTTAAAACGTTCGTTCTGAAATTGATGTGATCGTTTCGACGTTTTCGGGGTAAATACGATTATGCCGTAGGTCGTTGCGAATACTCATTTTAATAATGGAGCATTTTGGCGAATATAATGAAAATAACCTGTTATAGTTGGTAATCATCAGAGCCGTGTGGATACTATGATTAAGGTGTCAAACTTTTTGATATTATAATATTCTTGCGGTTATAACTTATTATAAGCCTGCTAATTTATTACTAGTACTAGTATATAGCGAATTTGAATTCACTTTTTTATAATTATATTAAAATGTAAATAATCTAATTTTACGAAAATAATTTTTAATAAAAGATTCATCGAAGCATTCCTAATTATGTCGGTATCGTATCATGTTAAGAATAGTTAGAATTTAATTAAATTTATCATTTATTTCTAATCGTATCATATTCAGTTATATTGAAAAAAAATCCTAGTATAACATCGAATAGCATATCAGCAACATATCAACATCAGATTTTATTAAATCAAGTATAAAAATAGATCGAAGCAAACGAAAATACCGACAATTTCGATCAATCTATAAATAAATTTCGACAACAATCAATTAATCAAATTCACCGCAACCCACGTGCTATATCCCGAATAAATCTGCCCATACAAAATCAACGATCGGAACGACGAACGCCGAATGCGACACAAGCGCAAATTTTACACACCTTCCACACGTCGGTGCCGAAATGTTTATAAATACGGGGGCGCTGCGTAAAAGCGTGGCGTCGCCCCGGTGTGGGGGCTCCGGGGGCCCCGAGGGGCGCGGTCTGGGCCCCCAATCGATCCGAGCGCTACGCCCCCGTCGCCCCCATCCCCTGCGCCCCGCCGGGGTCAACGCACGGAAGCGCGGTCGGCCTTGAGCCCCCACCCCCGGCCTGCGCCCCCCGGGGCCCCGTCCCCCCGCCCAGCCACCCCCCCTGGCCTACTTGTTCAACTGCGCCAAAACTAACCCTCCCCATTTAGACGGCGCGTATGCCGGCTCGAAAACCCGAAATAGACTTTTTTAATTAAATATGAAAGTGTTTTATTCTGTGTGTGAATTATGGGTTGATAATATTTGTTTGAAGAATGAGATCAATTTGTACAATTGACGACGCGATTCCGCGGTGTAATTTCAGACGTAACCGTCTCGTTTGTTTTGACGTCAAATATTCATCCGTTTTGAAAATAGATTTCATTGAATAAGGGGCTGACGATAATAGAGATGAGTACCCAAGCTAAATAGTTGACATTGTCGCATTGAAGCGAGTTGAAAGACGCCCACGAACGACAAAACTGTATTACGGGTCGCACAGCTCACGACCTTAACCTATTAGATCAGATAACGCGTGTTTATATGCACAAGTTGTTATAAATTCGATAATCGTCTGATTGTGAGTCTCATGTTTTTCTTGTCTTTGACGGGAAAATCTTTGATTTTAATGTTTTATGAATTATTTTTTTTTTAAATAATAAGAAATCGTTTGAATTGACGGATATTGTAAAAAGATTGATATGTCTATGTTGAATAGAATTATGAAATACATATATTAGAATAATATCCAAAGGATAACAAATATTATATAATCAAAAAGATGTGTTGAACATATCGGATGATTAGACGATGAATGATTATGATGACGATGTTCATCACGATGACTCGTCTGCGTTTGAAACGATCCTTAATTTAATGCTTATTGAAACGATATTCAGTCACTTTATATTAAGCAAATCTCGTCAATTACGTGATGTTAGATCTTCAGCTATATTGAACGCATATTCGCAATTTTCACAAACAATATCGACGGGATATCTCCCAGATGGTGAAAAGTCTATTAATAAGAATGTTTTTCGCTCGCTTGTTTATTAAGTCAAATGTCAGTCTTTATTTGACCGATTTAATGCACGACGTCGTCTCGTATTTATATCATCTCGTGTGACATCACGAGCACAATAAAAGCTTCACCCTATTATTCTACTGCTTATAAATTCATGCTATTGGACGTCAAACGCGTAACTATATTATAATATTATTTGTGCAAGTCGGTAAATAGTTGTCGGCCCGGCAACTCTCTAGTTATAACTGGAAAGCGTCAGATTTGTGTATTTTTTTTTTATATAGTCCATCTTCAGAATCTTTTTCAGGAAAATCAATACGTTATAATACGCGGAGCCTCCTCTCTAATAGTTGGCTCGTTCGCACGTTGAAAAGAGCGAGTTTTGCGATGAAATCTTGAAATTTTTCACGAAAGCTCGTATTTCAAAGGTGAAAATTCTTGTTAGTTCACACGAATATAGCAATATTCATATTATTGTTAATTGAATTTCTCGCGATGGTTCATAAATAAAAAAAAAGTCATTCGGTGTTCGATTGCCGTTACACAAGCGGTGCCTTTGTACATTCGATACGTGAAAAAATAATTATGTGTACATCGAACATGTTACGGCGGAATTTTTTTCGCTTCTCTCATTTTCGTTTGCGGGCGTTGTCTGCGCAAAAATTGGCCGATGACTAATTCATCTATTCGTTCGGACAAAAGACGCGTGACGATGCACTTTCTTCGTCTGCAATTTTCTTCGACACGTGTTGGACAATTTGTTATTTTTTTTTTCATTTGAATATCTAACATTGTTTACAATTGCGTTCGACCTTACAATCCGAACGATTATACGCACTTGCAATTACTTCGTTACAATAATGCGTTTTAAATGTGCGACTATTATAATACAATTGCGCGTAATTGCAAACCAATTGTAGATTCTAATTTTTCCGGATGCTTAAGCTTTTGATGATCAACGAAGTTGAGTAATAGCCAAATAGCCAAACTTTCTAAGATATAAAACAAAAATTTACTGCAGTAGATTTTATTTAGACTACATATGATAACTCTAATATTTGACTTTTGAAAACATATGTAAATTTCATTTCTATGCAACATGCGTCTTACAATTTGATAATTCGCGTCCCAAGTTCAAATAAGTTAACTATGACGTACCAAGCATATATAATCAAGCATCATATTGTAACTTTTGTTGACGCCTCCTAACTGGAAATATCGTGCACGCAGTTTCGCGCCATAAGTACACATAATAAACGCGTATGATATGCGTCAGTTTTGCGTAAACACGAAAATGTACGCGCATGCTTCAATGCACATTCAAAATTTATTAGCATAGCGTGCGAAAAGCGTGTGCGTACGTTATCAACGCTGAACAAATATGCGAAAAAAATATATTTAATACCATGACGAATGCGTCAGTAAAAGTACACCTGTCCCAGATCGTGGCGAAAATTTCGCCCGGAATAAGATAATCTGATTGCGACGTTATGTCTGAAAATAAATATAGATACGCGTCGTGAAAAATGTTTATAAGGGTTTCGACGAGTTCGAGACATGTAAATTCAATACTGTGTGAACGTAAATCGACCCACATCGTTCAAAGATTGATGTGTCTGCGTACTGTAACGGGAAAATAATTATTGCTCGTGATAAAGCGATATCTAGTTTCCCACATGGAGGAAAATTGTTGAATGTCGAGGGAAAACAATATAGACATATGACGTGCATTCACCAGAAAAAACTACATATCTCACAATCTTGTTCCATTCCAGAAAATATGGAAAAACAGAATAGATTACAACAGCAATTAGTCGAACATGTGACAGGATGAAAATGGTCGATAAGTTCATGCGACTTTAATGAACGATAAGATTAGAATTCAACTATGAATTGCGCGCAAATAATGAATAATCTAAACGAATTGTTCACGAAACGGCTCCGAGCGATCGTAGCTTTTTCAAACAGTTTGGGAAGCCTTGGTGTGTCGTCACGTCTGGCCAAGCAGCATTCTCGAGGCCTGGGCCCCCGCAGGGCCGAGCCCCCTCGCGGTTTGTTTTGGCGAGAGGGCCCCGAAGGGGCGTCGACCCCGTCTTCCTCAATGGAATCCGCGACGGGTCCTGAGCCCGTGTCCCCCAAGGAGGCTCTCAAACTTTTTTATTTTGTTAGCCAACTTCGTCCCTAATGCGATTTATGATCGGTGATTGTTTTTTTTTTTATTTGTTTTCGTTTCTGATTTTTTTTAGTGGCGTCAAATTCCGCGGAGTTTCACGGGAGTCGAGGAGGTGATTGTTTATCTTTCGTTTTATGATGTGGATAAATTTACATTTTGTTTATCTTTTCTAAAGTAATCGATCTTGAAATAGATTCATTGAAACAGTTTTTTTTATTGGAGATTCGGAAAACATTCCTGTAAAATATGCGTGAAACCCTTTTCAATGGTCGACTAAGGTTTCTAACAGATTTTTCTAATCCGATAAGTATTATATTATAGATGCACTTTCGTGAAATAAATTCGTATTCGATCGATATCGCGTGATTTATATGGATTTTTCGTGGAAACCAATAAATCGTAGAAAATTCATCTTATTATCATACATTTGACTTTTTACACATGCGCTTAATTTATTACACATAATATCACAAGTATATGTTTAATATATAAATTCAACGAGACTTGTGATACCTTGATCGATCCGCATTCCTGCTACATTACTTCCCGGTCAGCCTTGCTCTCGCGAACCGATGACCTTCTTCAGTCTATGAGTTGAATCATTTACTTTATTTATTTCGCTGAAAACTATCTCTCTCAACGTCGAATATGACTATTTTATTTAAATATATTTTTTTCTTTTATATGTTCATAATTGATTGCAATCTGTATAAAAAGACTTACACTATTGAAAACCATGGCTTTATAAAAATAAACTTTCGGTTTCATTTATTTCAATTGATCTCGAATAATATCACATCATTTATTTATTTATCATTTAACAGCTCTAGTATCAACTTATTGATAGACAATCGATATATTTGATGCAAAAATGGCCAATTCTCTTCGGCTAATTTTACTGACGGCAAAAACTATTTCTATTACCAATATGGTTCGACACCATATGAATAGTCAGTCTGCGGCTTTTTTTAGACGTTACAGAGAATGTTTGATTTCGCGTGTTTACCTTCCGCGAAACGGAGTCGTGTCTGCTATTTTTAAACAAGCCCGTCGCTTATTTTCGTTTGTGCAATCAAATATAACTGACCGCTCTCTAAGCGTTTCTGGTTGATGAAAAAAAACCGTGGTAAATATAATGTGTGTAGTTGGGAGGGAAAAAAGTGTGTACGACGATAATAATAGAGACGTTCTCTTGTGGACGTTTTGAAGAGTTACATGATGTCAGCAGTATGATAGTTGGCTCTGAGAAATTTGTTTTGAAGTTTTGGGTTAACGGAAAATTTTTATAGGATTTGTATTGAATAAATATATAGAACATATACAGAATTTATATTGAAACTAGCGGTAGTATCCGGCGTTTTAAATCAAATTATTTTTATATGGTGATTAGTCGAACGATATATATGGGGAACATTTTTTTGCGGACCGTCCCGTTTTGTATCCGGGAAATATAGTCACCCTATTTTAATGATGTTAAAAACGTTCTCTAAAAAAATACATACAAATGCCAATTTTCATGGTGATCGGTCGAACGGTGTTGGAGTAATACGGCAACAAACAAATATACAAACAAACAAACATCCATTTTTATATACATGTATATAGATTTTGTGAATATTTGACACGACAAATTAATTGTGCAGATTTCGGTTTCGTCTGGTTACGGTTAAAATGTTTATTTATTTATAGATAACGCACACATGGATTATATCGAATCGCATAATGATGCCGAGCTTTCTCACCCCTTTGTCGTTTATTTATTGTTTCGTAATTCGACATTGTATATACAAAAGAGGCGGAGAAAAAATAAATAAAGCAAGAAAGAAAGAGAGAATGGCGCTTGTTATCTGGAAGGTCATCGTTGCTTTTATACTCGAAAGCTAAGTATGGCCTTAAGGGAAAAGTATTTAAGAAAATCTTGAGGGTCGCGACCTTCTGCAGTCTTCCTTTTGTGGCGTTACCAGCTTTTTTATGTTCTCTCTTTAACCCTTCGATGCTGCGGCATTTAGATCAATTCCGATATGTACACGGTTTTCAGCCTTTTTCTTATGTTAATATAATATTATTAGGGTGACCATATTTTCCAGAACCCAAAACGGGACGGTCCGCAAAAAATGCCTCCCCCCTATATAAAAAAAATGTTACACGTTCAATTTTTTTTAAATGGCTAAGTAATGACGATTTTAATTATAGACATCAAGACCTAGGGTACTTTTCCAAGGGGTAAATGTCCTAGAATCATGTAAAACAAGACAAAAAGGTGCCACATGCGAAAAAAATTTTCCAAATGTTTTACTCGATCAAACTATCTCCAAAAATAATCAATTTACTTAATTTCTACCAACGGGGCTTTTTTTCTTTGGTTAATCCCCCCTATATATAATAGCAGATTTCTGTTTGTGTGTCTGTCTGTCTGTCTGTGTCGATGACGCTCGCGACTTTTTTATTTTTCCATGACTTAAATAACAAATGAACTATTTTGATTTTTTTAATTAAATATTAAATATTCAAATCGGGTACACATTTCGAGTTCACACAATCGGGTTTTCACATATTATCGTTTTCCGTTTCTTAACAAAACCACAGCCGATGTTATTAACATCGGGCCTATATATTAGTTTATCAATATTTCTACAACAAGAAATTCTAGAATCAAGGCAAAAATAGCACCTTAGGCGAAAATTTATAACATCTTATAGTTAGTCAATCAAGCTACATCTCCATAAAACTATCGATTTACTTATTTATTTTCTTTGGTTTATTTTTTAATATTTTCACTAAATTTTTTCGGTTATTCAGAAAAATATACAATATACAAACCGGAAAAATGGGACAAATCAAAAAATTTTACGAAAACGATGGGACGAACGCAAAACACGACAAAAACGGGACATATGGTCAACCTAAATATTATGCAAATCATAGACCGTAAAAAGCACACAGCACAAGATTCAAAAACAATCCGAAACCTCAAATATTTTCCTTATACAAATTCGTCACCCGAGACAAGGACAAAACAACATTCAAAAATTCAAATTTCGAAAAAACCCCTCGAACCGAAAACGCTACCACTGAACAATACGAAACCATCCACACTACACCCCGCAACATCGCAGCGAAACCTGAACTGCGCCAAGCCACCAACGCACCCGACCTCACCACCCACCCACCCACCCACACCACCATCGACACCTGCACCGACCCATCATCCAAGGGCTGATTTATCGCCTCCGATCGCTGACGGGGCCCCGGGTGCCGGCGGATCGTTCTCGCCAGATAATCGCCGATTTACGAGGGCCCCGACCCACCCCCGGGCCCGCCCGGCCTCTAACGGCTTAACCCGGGGAGGGGCCGGGCCCGTACATTGTTGCTTTGGCGCATCGGGCAACATTGTTGGCGTTTGTGTTGCCGCGGTGGTCGTGCTCGACACCGTGACCGGCCTCCCCGTCGCGGGGTTGATAACCCTTTGGTGTGTGTGTGTGTGTGTGTGTTTTTTTTGGTCTTTTTGCGGAGGTGGTTTGGGCTTTTGGTCGGTCGGGCGAATCGGCCGGAGGTTGGGATTGAAAAGTAGGGGATCTTATCAAATGATGAGGTGAATGTTTGATTTTTTTTTTTGGAATTTGGAAGGAAGGAACTGTTGTGGTTTATGTGAAATGTGTTGTGTGGTGATTTTGTTAGATTCATAAAAATATGATCGACGATCATTCTGCTTGCGATTTCGTCGATGATATAATTTTTTAATGCCGTGTAACTCAACAGGATAAGGACAATTTTTATGTAAAAAATCAAATGGTCAGAATTTTAATTATGTTTTGGTCATAATTTCAATGAAAGAGGTCAGAATATTTATTGAATGATCAAATTTTTTATCAAATGGTCAGAATTTATATCAAATGGTCAGAATTTATATCAAATGGTCAGAATTTATATCAAATGGTCAGAATAATATGAAGAACCCTAACCTAACCTATTCTGACCGTTTCGTTATTGAATTCTGACCATTTATTATTTTATTTTAGTTCATCATTTTATTCTGACCGTTTTTGATTGAAATTCTGACCATTTATTTTTTTGTCATTTTTTTTCATATAAAATGTCTTTCAATATTACTAAGCAGGATAAGGATAATTTTTATTGTATCAGACTTAACATTTTGGATTGCCATTTCTATAAATAATACTTGTTTACGATTTATGCCATTTGCGATGACATATGAAGACAGTTTCTGTGTGCGTTTTTTTAAAATTTATTTCTAAGCGGCTAGTAAACAACATTATAAAACGTCACGAGTCTAATGTGAAAACACAGTGTAACAGATTAATTTCTATTGAAATTTTAAAAGCCTATCCAATAGAATGCTTAAAAAAAATTAAAAATTCACAACGTGTCTACGTCGATTTACGTGCACGCCATTATATTTTCGTATCGTAAATTTGCGTATAGACTTGCGTCATTTTTATACGAACACTCGTTCACGTACAAATTTTATTAATGAATTCGAAACGCACCGCACATATTTACCTTATTCGCGTATAATATTATAATCAGCTCTAACTCAAACACAATACGTTTACGTATTCGACCGACGTCCGACAATTTACTACGACCATCATCATCATCATCATCATCCACAATTATGAATTGTCCTTGTTTTTTTCCGGAAACGAGCGGGATTCCTGAGCGTCGCACCACTCCGCCGGATGAACCGTGCATGCCAGAAATCGCTAAGCGATCTCATTATTAAAATCGAGCGAAAAAAACGCGCAAACACGCCGAAAAAATTCACCGAAAATAAAATGAGGCACGCCACATTTCCATTCATGGCCTGCGAAATTTATGCAAGAGTTTTTCTGTGTATAATTGTTGGGTGAACGCCCCGCGCAACAACGGAGGAAATCCGGCTTTTTAATTCGCGTCGATTCGTCGGCGCGCACAAATAAATATTTATTATCGTCGTGATCATTGTTGTCTTATTAATTGTTTTTTTTTTTCGTTTTTGCGCTGTTCGAAGTGTGCAAATTCGTTTGATTCGCGGTGCAGTTGGTTTAATCTCTAATTGGAGAACGTCTCGAGTCACTCGTGTGGAATTGCAAGAATGCAGATTAACCTCTTGTTGCGGTATAATTGCTCATGTCGGCATGTGAATGTGTCTTCTCTTGATTGTTATTAAATGAGAGATTATACTGTTATCGTTGGTAACGTCTCGTTTTTGCTGTCCGTTTTCTATACCATATAAAATATTAAATTCAGGTTTCAGGCAATGAGTTGTTTATTTATCAAATTTTGTTTTTATTCAAACGACTCGTGATCATATCCGTTTACCAACAGTACTAAATTTACTAAATTCTTGCATTCAATAATGCTCATGTATGGAGCTTTTTATGAAAATACCTTGAAAATCAAATACTATATTTTTGATAACAAACGTTCAAATTCTATCGAATTGCATCGCGTCCGATTATGCATTATCAAAACTACGATAACAAAACAATCATATCAAACGTGAACCATATTCGCAAAACTGTTTAAAAACAATAAATATATTCATTTCAAAACGGCGTACGCAATTTTCGCGCGCGAAAACTGTTGACCGAAAAGGGGTTATTGCACGTGTGTGGTCGCGTAGTACCGGGTGGCCTCGAACAACCGCTAATGGTCGTTCGCAGCAACAACAATAACAACAACAACCGACAATAATAATAACGTAGTCCTCCTCATCATCGTCATCACGCCCTACTCCGCTCGCTCCGTTCGCATACATAACAATCTTGTCTTGATTGACTGACACTATTCAGTTTCGCTGGCGGGCTTATGTGTGTGTATGTGCGCACTTTGAATGAATGCAAGTGCATCTTACATAATGGCGAGGTTGTTTTGCGTAGTCGGTTTGTTTCTCGTTGATATTTGTTGGTTTTAAATTTTCGAGTTTTTGTATACAGTAATCCCCCCCCTAAAACGACATAGGTTCGATGTTATAGGGAGAAATTTAGGATATCAATAAATTAAACATTTTCATTTTACCTTTTTTTGGTATTTTAACGAGTTAATTGTTTTTTTTTTTGAAAAAAGTTAGAATTTAAATACTTTTGAGAAAAAATGACGTTGTAGGGGGTACGCCGCAGACGTTATAGGAGGGATTATTGAAATGTTTAATATTTTATATCAGTTTCTAAGGTTGTAGTAAAATTGTTGGAAATCTTTAATTGAATGTAAATAAATCTCGCACTATACTGAAATTGTTGTTTTGAAAGTGCGTGTAACTTGATTGATTTGTTTTGAAGGATATTTGAAAATAATCGATACTATAACATTTACTTTTAAATATTTTCTTAGTCTTCGATCAAAAAATTAATTATCATTTTCTTTTTTGTTACAGGTGAGTCAGCAGAAACACCAAACAGAAACGGTATTGGTAATCATCATAATTTTTTTATGGATTCCGCCAAACCCCACCGAAAAAAAAAACACCAACACTTCTTCACATATCTTCAGCGAACCAACACACGCAAAATATTCAAATCAACACCGTAATTGCCTTGTAAACAAACTGCGCATTATAAATCCGGCCGCGGATTATATTCCTCAGCCGGCCCAGCTTTGACAGTGCGATAAGCCGCCAGAAATATATAAATAATGTATTTATGTCGTTTTACGGTCGCACCTCGCGAGTAGGCAGATTATTTCTGGCCACCCTACACTTCGAGCGTGGGCGATACAATGCGATGGCGCGGGCGCTTATCCCGTGGGCGGGAAGGGTTTATTTATCGTTTCACGCTCGTAGTCTTCGGAATGGTGAAGTTCAGCCCCGTCGGTTTTATGGGTAGATGGAAAATTGGTGCATTGTGTTGATGTTTTGGCGTGGGTCGGTTTCAAGACTGTGAAGTTCGAGGTTTAATTTTTCGGGTGAAATTAGGTGTTTGTTTGATGAATTGGGATCGGATAAATCTTTTGTTGCTATTATCAGTAACAGTAAGACAGTTGAGTAAATCTAATATCTTCTTCTTAATATATAAAAATGAATCGCCGTGTCTTGAAACGCAAAAACTTAAGAACCGCTCGACCGATTTTGGATATTTATTTTTTTATTATGTTAGTTTTAATCAACAGGTGGTTTAAAAAGAAAAACAATAGAGAAATTCCTAAATAAAAGCTAAAAAATAATATAAGCATTATAATTTTTTATGGAAAATTACACCGCCGCGTCGCGTATTGACTGTGACAATAATTACAATCGGTACACAGGTGAGTGCAGAACGCGTAAAGCCAACGGGAGCAGTGGGCTAACGGGCGCTATTTTAAGATGAAAAAAAAACCATTATTTAGAGTCGAATATCTATCGTTTGTTGACGACATATCTTTTTATATATGCGAAAACGACGGGACGTATAGTCTGTTTAGTTTTAAGGAACAGCGATTGTAGGTGATACGAAGTTCACCGGGTCAGCTAGTTTTATAATAAAAAAATGTTTACCATTGTAATAATTTCAATAATTGATGAATGTGTTTCATCAACGTCATTGAATTTTTTAATTTTTATAATATGTATTCAATTTGTATAGGATAGGTAATTTTCTAAAATAGAAATATTAAAATGGTTTCAGGCCAATGGCATGTGGACAGTTCTGTTCGCAAACAATCCGCTAAATTTATCGCTTAACTTTAATGATCGGTCAGAATTGACGTATTCGACAAGGCTAAAACCTTTCGCACGACCCAAATGTGAAAATATGTTGAAATTGTTTTGCAGTTATAAATTGCAATGGTGTCTCAATATTAAGATTTTCAATCCGAAATACATCACAATTTTAAAAATATTCAATCAGTACATCGTATTTTGGCCAAGAAAAATATATGACTCACAATCTATTTTTTAATCAATTTAAATATAATTGTTTCGTTTTGCCGACATACGGATTTTTGCATTCAACGATAAACCCGTTATTTATGTGCCGTCGAGGTCATAATACAACCGCACAATAAAAAGATCCACGTTGAGAAAATGCAATCGATCGATCATCCCACGAACTAGAGGTGTGGCCAACCTTTTCCCTTCAAATATTCAAAACATAATGTAACGCCGATAGGTTTCGAAAAACTAATACTCAAGTGCAATATGATACTGTCAGCGAAGTTATCTAATTATCGATAGCGTTTTTAGCGTGTGCCCACATTTCAGATTTATTGCTTCGGTCGATAAGATAAACCGTTTTGTTTCGATTGTCAGTAACGACAATTGCATAGCAAAATGTGCGCTAATCTATCCATCGTGTTCGATTTGCATTTGAATCGAGGTTTATTTTTGTATTTCGGTCATAGAACAGTTTCGATCGCTATCTTTGGCTTAATTCTGTATTATTCGCACCGTTGCGCACATTGCGACGATTTAGCCGTGTCGGAATTGCACCAGCGTTTTTCCGATACATTAAATGAGGAAATGCAGTCGACTTGAGTTTAATTATCTGGAATTTCGTCGATGTGCGCGATTTCGGTTTTTTTTTTAATTTTTCTCAATAAATATTGGACATATCTGGAATATTGCGGGTCGATGCAGCAGCGTCCGGTTATGCAACTGGCGGCGGTCGCGTGTGATGTGGGTCGTCGTACTTGTTTATGGGATTCGTATATCATACCATATCATGATATACCATAAAATGTACCATAGTATAATTCTTGCATATACCTCGACATCGAAATTCAAGTCGATTTTCGGCCTAAAATTATAGCAAACGCGCAAGGATTTCGAATCACATATGTTCATAATTCATGAACGTGATTTGAATGTTGAATTAAAAATATTGTTATTGTGAAGTAGTGACATAAATTATGAAACGTGGTGCGTAATGTGTTTTGTTTTTCGATTCGACGGTGTTTTTTCGGTAATTTTCGCGGTGAAATCTTTTGTGGATATCCGTTTTACGTCATCGATGTGCTTTTCTGATCAATATGTATTTGGGTTTTGTTCGAGACGCCACAAACAAAAGAAGTCGTAATTGTTGAGTCCGCTTGGTGCTAATATTCTAAGACATTTTCCATAATAATATGGCATTATGATAATTCCTCGCGTGAACTTTTACTCGTACTCGAGACATTCCTGGTGTAAAGAATCAATAAGTCATCGAATTGGAATGTTTATAAATGTTTTTTATAGCCCTGTTTTTCGATTGATTATCTCTGCTTTAACCAGACACACAAACAATTTCTCGCCAAATTTGACATTGAATTATAATATACTTAGATGACCCCTATAACCTAGCTACAGAATCATAAATTTAACTCATTTTTTTATTCGAAATAATTTTGTAGACAAATTTCTGACACGCCATCATTTTGCCTATAGATTAGATATTTATAAATACAGAAACTTTGATTTTGAACAAAATAATTGATATAGGTATTTATTTTTTATTATTATTTACAAATATATAAAACCTTTTTTTTTATATTTTACTGGGTAAATAATTCAAGTAATAACGTATGAAAATACTTTAATTTAAAACAAATTTGACGGCATTGAGTTTGTAACTTCTGTTGTGCAACCAACGTTCCGTATAACGAGCGTCACGACGTCTAATGACAATAGCGCGCTTTCGAAAAAACCCCGCAAATATCTGCAAATCGAGACAGAATGAGAGAGAACGTATATCACTGCACCAGACAACGTAAAGCGAATTCTCGATTTATTGAAAGAATTCTTGTGATTTTTTTCTTATAAAATAAAATTGATTTTTTTTCATGTTTAGTCATAATAATATTCGGAATCCTAATCACAAAATATAATAATAACAAGATATTCACTTGTATACATTTTGTAAATTAACTAACTACTCAAAGAGCTGAATACTGAAACTATTATTTGTCAAATTATCTATTACCTGTAAGATCGAAACTAACTTTTTAGCATTGACTAATGACGATCATATGCAACCGTTCAATAGATGAAGACCTCTAAATTTCATTCAGTTTATACATTTTTTCGATTTCATTCATTCGTTCTTCCGACATAGATACGATTACATGATGTGTGTTTTGCTGAAGTCTAAACCACGTAGAACCAATGGTTTCGCCTAGTCTGTCAAACTGGTGGTCATTGCGATCACAAAAGTGGACAGTGAGTGCGCAGTTTGCTCAGTCTTTACCTCGTTGCCCCCCAGGTGGTCATTGCGATTTGTTTTGTGAAGATTCAGTTAGCAAAAACTCTAGCACATAAACTTGCATATCATTGGTCTGAGAGCCTCCTCCTCTGGCATGGGCGGATTGGTTCTTATGGTATATGTCCCTTATCGATACGAGGTTGGCTCTCGGATAAAGTATATAGTCTAGACTCTAGACCCTCAACATTTTATGGGGGCACAAAACGGGCCGACGTTGAAGATGATGATGACATAATCACAGCAAACAAAACAAGACTTTCACAACATCAACGACTTCAATCACCCCAATCATTCAACCGATCGTCCCACGACCAACAACCATCAATCCCCCGAACCTCAAAGCGCACCACCCCCCGTCGAACCGCACATATCGAAACCGCGCAAATCACCAACGCACTACACTTGGAAACCGCAGCCAGAAAGAGACGCAGCACAGACGCCCACGCCCTCGCCAACGAGAGCGAAAAGGACGCACCATCCGTGTTTTGTCGGCGCGACCTACCGCACCGCACCGCCGCTCGACCTGACCCCCGCGTGACGTCACCGACCCAAATTGCCTTGTTCGGCCCTGTCGCCCGCACCCCGCACCCCTCTCCCGCGCCGCCGCTGCCCCCCTCTCCCCCCCCGTCTCGCCCACCCCGCGTGTTGTCTAGGCGTTTTTGTTGTTTTCGTGGTTGTTGTTGTTGGCGAGGTGCATTGTGTGTGTGCATGGTCATAGGTCATGAGGAGGCGCTTTTTGAAAGCGTGGTTGTTTTCTGTGTAAATTTTGAAATTGTTCGAGTCGGTTTGATAATGTTTCAAAAAGTAAACTTGCCCCTACCGTGTTCTTTAGAAAATAAGCCCTAACGTGATTTTAATAATTTTTTCAATTATATCCTGTAAATAAGTCTTATTCCGAAAATAAGACCTAATGAGGAAATGTCCAAAGATGTGGTACTTGTGATTGGTTATCACAGTGGTTCTGATTCGGCGCTCTGTACATAAAATTAAGATTTTGTACAAATATAAATTTTTAAATTTGATTTCTTTGTCTATATGTAGTTGAATCTGTTAAATTTTTGATAAAATTTATATTTGTATATTTTTGTTCGATTTCTGATCCTACGATTTTTTCATTAATTAAAACTTTGTATTTAATCAAAAAAAAACAGCGTTTGAAGTATTTATTTATTCATCCATTGTTGCATGAGATATCACATGTACCTACGAGGAGTAAAAATTGTATACACGAACCTTTTTTCCCGAAAATAAGCCCTAGCACGATTTCTAGGCACAAAATTGATATAAGACCCGGTCTCATTTTCGAGAAAACACATATGTAGACGTTGTAATTGCGATCGGAAAAGATCAAACATTAAATTCATTTATCTTCATTCATAAAACGATTCAATGATTCTATTATACATCGAATTTCATGATTGATCATATTAATGTTTATGGTAGTAATAATATTTTCTAAAAAATCGAGTTTCGGCGGCTGGAAATTGTTTGAAAATTTGTTTAAATTATCGGGCCGTGTGTTTTTTTCCGAGCTCGCTTAATTATACGCATATAAATAACATTCTTTTGGAACAACAACTCAGGAATTCCGACACATTCGAAAGTGGATTTCTGCGCGAATTTTTCTCAAAAACTGGTCGGCCGCGTTTGAATTTGAATTCGCGCCGCGTCCTTGACATTCGCGCCGCTTTGTTCCGATCGTAAAAATACGTTATACGCGCATACACACACGCGTTTTCATATCGTTCGTATTATTGTGCTCTTTTATATTTTACCGATCCTATTTTTTTCGTTTTTGAGCATGCGAAAATATGTGTTTTCGCGCTTTTGCGCGAACGCGACTCCGCAAACAGCGCGGGCGTGATATTTTCAGAGGAAAATTTGCAGATTCATTCATTTTTTTGGCTTAATTCATTATTAATAGACTGTAATGTGAAAATTATGATTGAAAATAAATGTGTTTATATCGATGTTTTCAAATTTATTTTATAGTTTTTGGTAATGTGTCTGGTTTATATCCGTGATTGGTATTAATTGAAAAATGTTTCATAGCGATATGTCTATATTTTTTTGCATTGAAATAAATACTTATGTATATGCATATTTTTCTATTTAAATGTCAATCAATGTGATTCTTTTTATCTTAATCATATACAGCTTGTGCGACGTTCACGGTAGCACTAAGTATTTCTAATGCAGTTAGAAGATTATCATTTTTTTTCTTCGAAATAGGAACCTTCAACGAGCTATAAACGAATTAATGTTACGAAGTCACATTTAACTATTACGTATTGCTAAACTGAATATAAAATTGCATTCGGTATAGCTGTTACAGTTTGAGTGTCCACTTCGTTTGTGCATGAACAAACTAGTCTGTTTATTCACCTTCTAAACGCTCTAGTCCAAATGTTAATGTGGTACGACAGTTTAAGTTGTTTTTCCTCAGAAAATGCTCTTATGCTAAATATCAGTAAGGTGGAAATTGGTATGTCAACTTATTATCGAGAAATATGCGTAGTGTCTACCTGTCATGTCAGTTTGACCTTTGAGAGTTTTTTTTTAACACGTTTTCACAACTCAAGCTAATACGCTAACCCAACCTAACCCAAGCATGAAACTTATGACGTCTGTTTTTAGTTTAGACGCAATGATATATAGGTAAAATTTGACAGTTGCCATTCAAACTAAAATCGATAGTTTAAGTATACCCAAACTAGTGTGGGTCTAAATAAACAAAAGCGAACACTTGAACTGTGACACAGCAAATTCCAAACCGTTTACCACATAAGTAATTTTATGAAAATTAACCAATTCCGGAAAATTGTAATAGCCCAAAGATAATTCTATTGATTTCGAAATTATTCAACATCCATTCTTCAGATTTCCTACAAGAGCCGGTCAATGTCTTTCACGCTCGATCATCCAACATCCAACACAGTAACACATGACCGAAATTCGACCTGGGGGACAGGTGTTGGAATCACCCGAGGACGTCCCGAGGTCGTCGTTCTGGTTTTCACATTTAACATTCGTTCCGCTGAAAATTTTCCAGCGAGGCTATAAATCTCCCGAGCACATAATAAAACACACTTTATTCTATGCGCGCTCACAATACGAAATATCACATCGTTTTCGCAATGAAATATGTAAAGTAAGCGTAGTCGTGGCGTGCCAACGCAATTAGTCCTCGCCTGGATGTCTCGCTATGGCGATGGACAATATCTGTTGGCCATTTTTGATAATTGGTCCAACGCTGTGTCATGGGTGATGTCGGTGACTAATGGTTTTTAATGAGCTAGTTTTTTGACGGTGCTTGGCGATTTTATCGAAGGTTTTCTGTTGGAATTCGATTGTTTGGGAAGTGAGTGTTTTTATGATAGGTTTTCGATTGTGGAGTTTCCTCAGTTGTTGAGTCATATGTAAAAATTTTAAAATTGTAGCAAAATTAAAATAGTTTAACGAATTATTATAAAAAGAATGTAGATGTATCGATGTTATAATAATTAATTAAAAACGTATCCTTTACACAATAAAACAGAAACGTACAAGATAAAATATTAAACGTAATTACATTGTAATTATTTTCAACGGTTTTCACCGTCTTTAATACGGAATCGAGATACTTAAAACGAAGACAATATTTTGTGCAAATTTTAAAACGCCTGTCCCGAAATGAACCCAGTTTCGTATTTCAAAGTACCCCCTTGCGTATTTTCATACACCTGTTGATCGTACATTGCCCTCGTCAACCCTTGCTCATATGAGCGGTCATAATACGAACTGGATAGTTCCTTTTTATTATTTTTCGCATTGCACGTGAAAATGTTCGTTGTACGCAATCATCGTAATATTTAACGCTCGTTTATTACGAATTTTTAATTTTTTCAATTATAGTTTCCGTATTATTACAACGAATACTCCAGGAAAAATCGTGTATGTTAGCAAGGTGTTTATTTTTTATTTGAAGCAAGCTGACCCGATAAATTTCGTATCACTGTTCGTTAGTCTCGCTAAAACTAAGCTGACCATACGTCCCGTTTTAGCCGGGACTGTGCCGTTTTTTTCTTCATGCATTTTGCACACACCAGTTCCTGATTGTAATTATTTTCACGATACTTTTCCATACCAATTCCAAAAATGCATTTAAAACAAAATACCCCTGATTGTATACAATCTACACAATATAACTGTCGGCTGGATTGCGGAATAAAACAAAATGTCCCTAATTGTATGGAATCTACGCAACACAACTGTCGGCCGGATTGTACAGTAATTTTTAATACAAAATTACTTATTGTTTTTTTAGCTTTTCTTTAAGAATTTCCCTATTATTTTTCTTTGTAAACCGCCCGTTAGTCAAAGCGAACAAAAGAAAAAAATAAACATACAAATCGGTCGAGCGGTTTTTGAGTTATAAGCTTAAACCAAACCACGATTCATTTTTATATATACACAGAAGATGTTATAAAACCAAACATTTGAACACAATCAGTATTTTTAATCGCACGTGATATTGTGCGCTTCGAAAATTCCCGCAAGAACACATCCAAACACGAACATTTTCCATCAAACTCCACACAATACAAAACGTCACACACACACCCACGGCCACGATAACATTCAACCCGGCCGAAGGGAACTTCGAACCTTCGAACGGCCGACAATGGAGCCGCCCTAGAAAGGCTTCGGTCGCACACACAGGTATGCGGAAGTCCAACGACAAGAGTTCAGTCACGCGGCCTGATAACAGCAACAACACCACAGGAACCACGGTGGTTCTCGAGGGCAACGCACCCGCGGTTTATCGGTTATCTCATTCAACATCCTCGGCCACACCCTCGGCTCGTTTTTCCCTAGGCACGCACGTGTGTAAATATGTGGAACAGGTTCGTTATCCGCGGGTTCAAACACCTCGGGTTTTCTTATCTCGGCTGCACATGAGCGTGCACTTTTAGGTGTGCACCTGGTTTTTGAGTGTTGTCTTGTTTGTTGAAGTGAGTAAGTTTGATTCAGGCTGCTTTAAATTGTTGAAATATTTGATCTATTTCGTGTTGAATCATGTTTGAAATTAATAATCAATATTGTAGTCCAAGTGTATTTCAGTCGATGTATATTTGGGTCGGTCATAAATACACATTTTTTGGAGTTGAGTTGGGTTAGGTGTTTACGGTAATTTCATTTGTTTCAATCGAAATTTCAGGTTGGGTCTAATATACATGGACTGAAAATACACTAGGTTGCGACAGATTTCTTAAGGTAATGCATTAGAGGTTGACCACGTATCAGTAATTGATTACTTGTCGGTAAAACATAAAAATTACCGTTTTAAAAGACGATAATCTTTTAGAAATTATGTGATAGATTAGCTGTTTATTACATCTTATCTATTGCATCTTTTCCGAAGGATTATCGTTTTTAAAAACCGAAATTTTTACGTTTTTCTAATAAGTGGTCAATCACAGGTGCTATAGTCAGCCATTGGTGTCGTTACCTTATACAATTCTATAATACGACTATTTAAATCAAACGAAAATAAATTCGTTTACTTTCAAATACATTTATCACGCGAAAGCACTATTCCGACTCTGGAGCTTAATTCCGAATCCCACCCATTAATTCGAGGATTTCTTTAACTAAACAGGAGAATAGCTTAATCCTTGTTGTACTAAAGCCTACGACGACCACTTGCCGCTGATACAAGAAACAGTTTAGGATCTCTGGTTTGTTGTCCGGTGTCAGTTTTGATTTGTTGTCCGCGTAGCAAATGAGCCAGAGTGTTCATCAAAGCGTCTGAGTAGCCGATTTGTTTTCGAAAAATGGCGCGAAATGGGTCGTTATTAATTTAGTCTGGCCTCAAATATTATCTGGCGCTGCCCGCCCATACATCAATGCTTTTCCCGTCTCAACATCAGGTGCCGACTCCTCCCAGTTAATGTGTCAGAAGTCATGTTTTTTTGTGATATTAGTTATGATCTTTCGTTAAATATTGTAGTAGGAAGTAAAAAAAATCTTAACAGAACATTTTCCATCAAATGAATATACTATATGATGGAAATCAAGAAAACGAAACATATATTGTACTAAAGTAGACTCCAACACATTTTTATTGAATAAATAAATGGCGAAACCGTCCGTTAACATGCTTATCGCCTAAAACAAAATTGGATAACCAGAGACAGGGCACCAGGTGATGGATAAGTAGCAGATGCGGCAAAAAAGTTTTGTTCCCACAGAAAGGAAAGACACTGCTCGTGAGTCACGTTTTGTGGAATGTCGCGAATATGTAACGGATCGTTCGTTCGTCGCCTCCGAGAGGAACACTTCGTTATAAAGTTATATATTTACTCATATGTATGTGTGCTTGTGCTCGCAGTGATTTACCGAGCGAAGCTGGAAAAATAATTGTCGTCCCCTTTGATCGTTTCATACGTGAAATTTATGGGTTTTGTCTTTTGGCCGAAAGTCTGAGGAGGGTTCATTCACTGAAAATGATTGATCGTCGTTTTTGTGCAGTTTGGGTTACCTTTTGTCTGTGACCTAGTTGTTTATTGGAAATTTTGAATCTGTAATTGTGAAATTCACATTTTGAAAAGCGTACACATGTGATATTTTCAATTTAGAACGTCGAGAGGAAGTGGCGGTTCGGACGCTCCAAAATAATAACGACAAAACAAACAGTAGACCAAAAAATAAAAAAAAGAACGCACAAGGAAGCCGAAGAAGAAGAAACAGCGTCTGGAACTCTGGAGTGTTGCCAGCCTGCTTTTCTCTTCGTATCCAACGGTTGGCAGCCACTGTCGGCGTTATAAACACACACACGAAATGAGCGGGACGCATAAATAATCGCCGGCGAACCTACCACAACGTGAGCGATTCAAAACGGCAAAAAAGAATCGGAGAATAAAAAATAATGAACGCGAATTCCATTCGGAATCCGCTTCGGAGGAACCAGTACGCGCTAGGAATCTCTTCTATGCATAGAATCCGTACAACGACTATACAATCTACTGCTATAGTTTATTATCTGTTATTATTTACCGGTTGCGGTTTTTTTTATGGTTTTACGATGCGTGTGTCGAAAGTTAACGAGTTCGTGATTGTATGAAAAAAATCTGCTCGTTTGGACGTTTTGAGTTGTTGTTAATTTCGTTACTTTGCGAAGTGGTGAATGAATTTTAGAATATTAATTTTTTTTGTGTATGTGAAAGTGAATGAAATTTGACGTATTTAACCATTCACTTTGAATATTTTCATTTTCGGAATACGTATGGATTGTCCCATAATATTCTATATATTTATAATGTAAGAGCATAGATACTTTATCATTAAAAAAAAAACGGAAAATCTTAATACACATTACCCATGTAAATAAAAGGTTATTATGTGTATGATGAATTAAATACAAATTCAATTATGAGTGCCACCATATTAAACCACCGTTCTCTTCAATATGAAAAACATTAAAAAAATACACCATCTAAATTTCCATTGTTAAATACAGATCACATAATAGCTTCATTTTATTGTTTTTCTTGGAATCGTATCAGATCAAAACAATAAATCTCGGAAACATCAACATTTATGTATTTGCGTCACGCTTAAATATTTTCCCATCACAATCAACAATGTTTCATTACACCTCGAACGCAATTTAATCGAAATTCAATTTACCGTTCGCGCGATGTTTGTTTCGCAAGAACCAACAAATAACCACGTCCATATTGAACCTGTACAAATAGAAGTCCAACATACCGAGGAGATTCGTTCTTGCACATAGACGGCGATATGTCGTCTGGATCACAATAGCTGCAGTATTTATAGTCTAGACGTGTTGCACTTCTTCGCCTCGTATTGCAAACGGACCACAGTCTGATCTAATTCTGGACTGGAGTGCGTCTTTGAGTTCCCAAACCGAGAGGCCGAAGCACGCGGTCTCCTCTGGTCATTTATTATGGTCCCTCAGACCAGGACATTGCATCATGATGACGTAGCGTCTGGAAAAACCTCTGAATCTTCCAGTCAACTGGTACATCGCTCTGTGAGGAAATGAGATAGAATCTGCTTCCTGTCGAGTGTTCCTTTTGGGTTTTCTAATGGTCCGATCTTTCGGTGAATTGCAACTTTGTTGTAAACTTCAAAGAGTTTGTATTCAGATCTGCAAATGAAACGAATGTGTAATAAATTTCAGATATGTGTCATTTCCCATTGAGATATCTTCAATTACTTGGCATTGACGTTTAGTTGATCTGTAAATCTTATGACGATTCATTGAATAGTTCTCATAGGTTCATTTCCGTAAACATGTTTTTCTTTGAATTGAAGCCGATCCAATTTTGTCACAGAATTTTCTCGTTAATGACATAATAAGATTTTATACCTTACTAGCGGTAGTACCCGGCGTTGCTCGGGATTTAAATTTTAATTCAAATTATATGTCTAATTTAAATTCAATTTTTAATCACAATTTTTAAACGTGCAACATTTTTTTTTTTATATAGCAGAGGAACATTTTTTTGCGGACTGTCCCGTTTTAGGTTTTGGAAAATATGTTCACTCTGTTTTAATGATACAAAAACCTTCTCGTCAAAAAAATGCATATACATGCCAATTTTTATGGCGATCGGCCGAACGGCATCAAATATACAAACAATAAAAACATCCATTTTTATATATATAGATAAAATAATTGTTTATGCATCTGGGATTTAATGTCATCGTCAACAACCGCATCTTTCAGTACAGCGGATGTGTGATCACAAATATTTTTCTGCGAAGAAATGCGCTCCATGGGGTCATTCAGATGAAGCTACTTCCGATCCAGGTTTTATTTTCATCTGAAAATTGTAACTTTAGATCGCTGAAACTTATTTCGCATCAAATGGAATGGCTGTTTTTCAAAGTCAAATTTATACTTATCTGATCAAAAGCTTCTAGGATGTGAATTAGTCGACCGAGATATATTTAATTACATTGTCATGGCACGATCGGATCTATTGGGAAAATAAAACATTGAAAAGTTTTACAACATGCGAGTTCAACGACGAGAATGAATTAAAAAACCGGCTCAGACCCATAACTTATGTGGCTTTGACGTTTCCAAGTCATCAGCATTTTCGTTCTTTGTGTCTTGGAAAAATGCCTTTTTCGTTGTCGGTTTCGGTTTTTTATCCTGCACTTTTGTCCGTTGCCAAATTAAACGATGATGATACGTCTATAACATACTGACTGCTTAATCGAAACGCATGCATAATTTGTTTGGGTTTATTCGTATTTTTTTGTAAAAATAAATAAAAAAAAAAACAGAAGGACGCCATGGATGCTATATAATATCGTTTTTATCAACGTCATTATTTCTTGCTACAAGATTGCTGTACAACATTGTTGCAACCGCAATCATCCGACGTATATAATTTTGTGGCAATTGTATGAGGCGAAATAAACATTTCTTTGAAAATGTTATTTCAGTGTATTTTAATGATTTAGATTAAATTTCGTCAGTAATATCAATTTCACTTATTTATATTTAAATTTTGTTTACTTTTATGTACAATATAAATATTGATTTAATTTTATGAAATACTCTTTGAAAATGTATAATTGTGTACATTGTCATAAAATATAAGAATATCGTGTAATTAGTTATGGTATATATTATTTTTTCATAATTATCATTATCGCATCATCGTCACGAACATAAGCCATGCACAATCCATAGCTGGATGAAGGTCTTTTTTTTAATCATTTTCCTTTATACATTGGATGGTTACCGAACAATTCGATTAAACTGCATGAAAATATTGAGTTTTTATTTTCAATTTTTCCTTTTTTCCCAAAATAGCAGAAAACATACAGTTAACCACAGTCCATTCATCGTACTATGATTTCCCGAGATTAACATCTTCATCACTATTAATCTTGATGCGTGGTTGTGGATAATTGAAGTGTTTCTCCTGGTCTTGCTTGGCCTTCGCGTGCTTACTTTGATATGGTTACCTTTATATAGAAGAGGTTTACCTTTTCGAAAATACCTCAACCACAATCGGTCCCGATCCTCTTTGATTAATTGGATTTGTTTCGTTAATGTGATAAAGATTAATTACGCTTTTTAACATTAGCATTGTGCAAAGTTATGTATTTTTATTGTCGGTATTTGAAATTCGTCGGAAACTTCAATACACGAAATATAAATTGAAATGTCATCGTCCTCGTAATGAACAATTAATATTTGGAATACGTTTTCGCGGATTTTTGTGTTTATTTTGGCTTTATTCCCATGTGAACAACACACGTGTTGAAATGTCATGATTAACGAACTTTTAAAGATAATGTTAAATTGTTAAAATTGTTCTCACGAAATGAACAATATATTAGAATAAACGTTATTGTATTTAGATTTTGATGCGCCTTATCTGATTATTTAAATAGTTCGCAATGAACATAGACTTTCTTACAATTAAAAATCGAATATTTTCTAGCCATTATCACGATTGTTCTTATCACGTCGATCATTTCAGAACATTTTTGAGTCAAATTCGTCCATCTACCCAGATCCACCACCTCTAGACGGACGTCCTTTTGCCTCGGCGTCCGTGGCCGGTGTGTGTGTGTGTCGCTATTTATTTTGGTGGCACAAGTTCGAAAATAGTGCAGACGCTTGTTTTGACATGCGTACGCAAATAGAGTGCGCGAGAGACCCTGCCTATTCGCGGCGCAGACTGCGGGGCGGGGGACCATTTTTTCAACAAAATAAACCATAATTTCTTCAAAGTCGAGTTTCGCCTTGGAAGACTTCCTAAATTGTTTCTGCTAAGTTAATACATTTCAAAAAAAAAACGGAAAAAAATTAAATGGTCAGAATTTTAATCATGTTTTGGTCAGAATTTTGATCAAAAATGGTCAATAAAATTATGAATTGTCAGAATAAAATTAAGTTCGGTTAGTATTATTCTGACCATTTAATATAAATTCTGACAAATCCAGTTGAAATTCTGACCATTCAATATTTATTCTGACCGATGTATTCTGACCAATGTCAAATAAATTCTGATAAATGGGATAAAAA
>JAOXNN020000022.1:324740-336625 GCA_028571205.2 Hydropsyche betteni
CCTCTACTTTCGAACATTTAACTTTCGCACACGTTTTCAGGAACCAATCATGTGCGAAAGTCGAGGTCCGCCTGTACATTGAATTCAACTTGCACTGCCATACGGTACTCTAAAAAAGGATACGTCCACCTATTTCGATTGAAATACACCAAATCGACATCCTTCAATGATTTTTCATCTGGTACCCCTAATAAAAACAACTTTCATCGAAAAAAAAAAAAAAAACACGAAAATTCTTCCCATCGAAACCTCTCTCATTGAACGATCGCCACGTCGGACAGCAACGGTTTTTCGAAATGTGCATTTCGAATTCCTAGAATCAAGCGACGGCGACCCCAGATGGGGGCGTACGTGCCGCGGCGGGCGTCCGCTCCAGCCGGGGGCTACGCCCTCGGCCACAAACAAACAAAACATGCGGTGAAATTCTTACACACGCCACACTCGTAAATTTGGCGGCAAAACGGCGCGTGCCTCTCTCCGTCTCCCTCTGCTGTTCGCCACTCGAGAGTTTCCCGTTTTCGGTTCCTCGCCGATTGTGTGCGTTTCGGTTCGGCGGTGGTTGGTTATGATTGTTTTTGGTTTTGGTCGTTCTCGAGTTTTATTTGAGCGATTTCTGAAGTGGATCGGATCAGTTTTGAAAAGTTTTGAATTTTCGTTCGTACGTAAAAATTTTATTTTTGAAACAATTGAAAATACAACAGTGCGAAATTGGCATGTGCAACTTACCTTGATTCCAATTTAAAAGATCATTCAATGACTTCATTATATGATCTCAGCCGTTTATCATAATTATAATTCTATACTACCGATTCGGCACATAATAATCGTTTACAGTTGATTATACGTAACCCGATTTTGTACATCGATCATTAGTAAAACGACGTTATAATGCATTTTTCAGCTTTGTTGCGAATTTTGAACGGTTACAATTGAAATCGGCAAACTTAATTTTTCATTCGAAATCGTTTTCATACGACAATGCGCTCTATTTGCGACGAATATGCATTGCATATTTATATTTGGGTCAAGTTGACATAGAACCGGTGCACGTCATTTGCATTCAGTTTTGTTGCCAATCGAACTGAGCGACTTTGCTCATGTCGTGTTTTTGTGACCTATAACTCAATTTTCGTTAATTCGAAGGTTGGTCGTGTCTATTTTATATTTCGAAGTCAAACCCTTCAAAAATGATTCAACGTTGAAATTGAATTGCTTGATCTAAAAGACCTCCTGATCCTTTTCAACTATTATCCGTCTTGAGTAACTCTCATCTAATTCGTTTTTGATTTCTTCCATCCAAAGTATGAATTAAGAGATATAAAAATACTCAATTGAATCGCTAATTGATTTTATGAAATTGTGTAAATAACCGACGGCTGAGTCTCGTCCGATCGACGGTCAGTTTCAAAATTGTTAAAAAACCCATTTCGACGAATCTATTTTAATATATGGAAATTTAATCGATGTGACGCACTGAATATGTTATTCGACGGGCATGTTTTCGTGCAAAGAGCATGATTCTCGTTGCGCACTCGAGGATGGGTTATTTTTGTGGTATCCACGTTTAAAATATTTCAATGGTCTTTTTATGCACATTATTTTTCGACGTATGATTGCTTCATTTGGCTCACAGTAGCTGAAGTCAATTACATTAATCGCAAGTACCAATAACAATTTGAATAATGTATTATTGTTCATCGCACGTTCAACGAATTGACATCTTAGTTATTTGTTATGTTCCACGGATGTTTACCAAGTGGTAATACAAAGGCAATTTCAAAATAACATCAGCAACAGGAAAAATAAATAATCCGAGCCTGAGCGAGTCCTTTTTGAATATTCATGATATGTCACATTCGCGAATCGTCGTCTCTCTGACATACGCTCTCGGTTGCTAGGGATCGATAGTTTTTACCGACAATGTTGCCGTGAATGTACCTAAACTGTTATAATTATTAATTAGTCATTGCGGTTTCATTCATGAGACAATTAATTTGAAGTTTCATTTATAATTTTAGAATTTGTAACGCGATGTTGGTATTTTTTTTTCATATGTCTCGAGATGAATGAATACCATATGGGCGCAATATTTCCGTTCATTTGTACGTCTATCACATTAATCGTTACATTTAAATTTTTCTAAAGATAGAAAAGGGTAAATTGCAACATTTTTAGGTCACAAAGAATGAACTGAATTGCTTATTCAACCTACACGAGTATATTTTCCGCCCCCGTCGAGACCTACTTGGCCCCAGATACTGAGTCTTGTTCTCGGACCAACGTTTTCTCATTCCTCTGTTTTGATCGTCGTGATTAAGCTCAGTTTGCTTTCGAATCGCTGAAATAAAATTTAAATGACGAATACGTTCCGTTTTAGATATCGGTTTGAAGCCTAGTTGTTTGTGTTTGCTTTTCAAAAGTTTATTTGCGTGGTATACATGTACGTACAAAATTCGTGATAGCTTTTGTAGAATGAATCAGACCTTAACATTTTTTTATATAAAAAATCATATACGAATTAAAAAATAACACTAATTATATTAATTTATATTAAAAACTGGTTAATTATCCATTTTTTGGTTGTATAATTGTTACGGTTCAAGTGTTCATTTTTGTTTGTTTATACCCAAACTATCGATTTTAGTTTGAATGTCAACTGTCAAATTTTACCTACATAATTGCGTCTAAATTAAAAACAGACGTCTTAAGTATCATGCTTGGGTTAAATTGGGTTAGCGTTTTAGCTTGAGTTGTGAAAACGTGTTCAAAACAAACTCTCGAAGTTCAAACTGACACAACGGGTAGAAATTACGCGTATTTCTCGATCATTAGTCGACATACCAATTTCCACCTTATTGATATTTAGCATAAGAGCGTTATCTGAGTGCAAACAACTTAAATTTTCGTACCACACTAACAATTAGAATAGAGCGTTTAGAAGGTGAATAAACACTCAAACTGTAACATAATCGTTAGTATCAAATCGCCAATCTTTAAATTTCCTTATCGACCTAGAATGAGTTAGATATCTAAACAATCTACATTCTCCTGCTTCATATCGAAAAACAAGAAATTATCTGAGAATCGTCAATCGCCACACATCCTCATCACCATCATCATTCGAACCTCGTCACGATTTTCCATCTATAATCACTTTCTAGTCTGAACGCGAGGCGATAACGATAGTTAGTTCGCATACGCGCATTTCCAGCAATTTCCCGAGGAAATCTTTTATCTTCCCGTCGTTCCACCCCCACGGCCCCCATATTAGGTGCTTATCATGCAAATGGCGTTTGCTCTCGAAATAAAGTATGCTCCCCGTACGCCCACGACGCACGTTCGTGATATTAGTATATCGGTATATCACCTACACGCCGTATTAGTGTGCGATCATTTCGCACGCACGAAAACTATTAGAATAACTCCCGGTTATGAGGGAAATCTATTGTCGAAGGTGTCCCTTTTTATAATTGAGATTTGCGAATTCGCGGAAAAAATAAGTTGTGTGGTTAAATGCTATTTATTTGACGGTAAGTGAAGTGTAGTAAAGTTTAAATGATAAGTGTGCTTTTGCACGAAATAGATGAACTAATGAATACAGAGTGTTATGAAGGTCTCCTTAAAGCTATATAGAGGTGATAGGTTTTTTTGTACCATGATTTTGAAAATCGATTAGATATTTGAATTTTTGATATATCAATCGAAAGAGCTTTGAACAGAGATGTATATAAAAATACTTGCACCTACACTTTGAGCATCGTTTTTTATTTATCAAGAAATACCAAAAAACTTTATTTTCCTTTACTTCAGTAAGTTGTTTATAATTATTTGTACATTTTAATTAGTTTTGTGTTGATATAAAAGTTTTTACTCATATTTATGGATTCAAATACACAATAAATAAACAAAAAAAATAAGATTTGTCTACCATAATTCCTTTTATATTGGTATTATTAGTGCGAAAGTGCGAGATTTTGATTTTTTTTATTAAAAATCGAAATAATAATAATAACAACTCGAGAACTATGATACTTTGGAATAGGTATTTTTGGTTATAAATGTTCCAAATAAGATGATCTACCACCTCTTTAAGGCTTTAAGCAGACCTTTGTAATGCAATAATCGAATAAATAAAATAACACATTTTTTTTAAATTAAATATGACATCATCAATTGAAATGTTGATAATTACAAGAACAATTCCAACGTCGGTCACGTGACAAAAAACCGTTAATATACCTTTTTATAATACAATTTTATTAAATTATAGCAATAATCAGAAACAATCATCACCATTGCAATAAAAAAAGGTTTCACAAAGTACCCTCAATTTCCGATTCGTACAATCGCACGAGTTGAACTTGAAAAAAAAATCACCCACAACGTTACACAACTCCTTCCCGTATCGCGTCCACATCTTAATTGGCGGGGTGTCCGATCCGCTTTTTTCGAAAATAACAATCGGCCTTTTCATAATTCAATTCTGTTTGCGCGCGTTTATACGCGAGCGGTTCACGTCTGTCGGCCACGTCAACCGTTTAATTAAAACGACTTGTATGATTGCGCACCGGGCAAATTTCACGGTCTGGCAAATGTGCGCGAAAAATGCGAGTTTCGACCGTTTTTCGACGCCTTTGACCGGCTTGCAGGTTTTCCGTGAAAGCCTTCGGGTTTTTTCGGCGCCAAAGATACTGTAAGTTAGCTTTCGGGCGGCTAAACTTCGAATATGCGGGGAAATAAAGCGCGTGGCCTTTCCGCGTTAATATAATATTTCACCTTGACGCGAATTATTCGTTTCGTTTGATTTCGCTGCGGCATTGCGACAATGTGAAATTGCTTTACGTGTTTCGTGCGAAACCGCATTGTGTTTTCTCTGGAAATCAAATTTACGTAATTTTGTATCTTTTCGGTTCCTTCTTATCCGACACGAATGAAAATAAACTGAACTTTCGCCGTATTACATTCGCATAGTTTCCATTTTATTATAATTAGTGCAAGACTTTACCATATTCAGAGCAAGTGAAGCATAAAAAACACATTGTAAACCTTTCGATAACACGTTTCGTTAATGAGTATCGTTTCGTTTACCGGCGTAAGGTTTCTTATATTGTTCAGTTGCTTTTCGAAACTAGCATAATAGTGTATCGAAATTATTCGCAAGTTGCGAAAATTTTAAAGCCGTTTTCCATAACTGTGCTACAAAGTTTCGCCTTTGAAACGTTACAGAATTGATACTTATCGTCTTGTACGTTAATTAGACAAGAATTATTGCTCGGAAAATTAAAAGAAAACCGTAATACGAAAATGTGTTTAAATAAATCACTGGCGCCATTAAAACGTTTGTTGTTCGACACTAAAATCTTGTAAGTAATATTGTCAATTATTGAAATTTTAATGGTTCGCACGATCATCCGTTTATTTTAAGACTTTTTTTATTTTAATAAATTTATATTAATGCTTTCGGTACAAGCAAACGATGTTTATGTATGGTTTTTCTCGGAATCGGTACATCGTGTGTCGAAGTCGCGAAAGTAGCATGTTTTGTCACATCGCGAATAAATTTCACAATTCTATTATACAAGAGGCTATTAAGTCTCCGTGTTGTTTCAAATATTTATAAATTAAATTCTAAAATACGTATAAAAATCTGTGTTTTATTCGATTTGATTTTTACTTCAAATAAGAAGTTGTTTACTTTATTCTGTAAATTTCTACCTTTTATGCGGGATAATAATGCTATTCATTCGATATAGCCTCACCGTTTTCTAGACTCAATAAATACGTGTACATTTATATCGTGTGTAATAAAATAACAATTCATGTGCTACATTACAAATATCGGAAAACAAATAAACGTTTCACTAGCAAACGTAACATAAAAAATTACTAATACCAAAAAGTATATAATATATTAATTTTTTGTAACCACGTATGAGAAAATCATTGTAATAATTTTTTTTTTTCATTTGCTTACAGTTTGTCGCAGTATGGACATACGCAATAATGCAGACAAACTCAACAGGCTTAAAGGATGCCGAGTGATAGAAGGCTTCCTCCAGATCCTGTTGATCGATGGCCACAACGAAAGCTCCTACCAGAATTTGACATTCCCAGAACTGCGAGAGATCACAGGCTACCTTTTGCTGTATAGAGTCACAGGCATCAAATCACTGTCTCGACTGTTCCCGAATCTGGCTGTAATCAGAGGACATAAGCTATTCAGTGACTACGCCTTGGTCATATACGATATGAAGCATATGGAGGTAATTTTGTATTCTTTCTCAGAATAATGACGACGATTCATGATTGTATCAGTAGATAGATCAGACTTTTTAATATTTTAATCAATAATGAGGAAAGTTTTTCTGGATTTCCGATGGAATAAAAAAAAATAGATTTAGCTAGTTTATGAATCAAATCAAAGCGAGCTTTCTAACACATTCAAAAATCAATTTGACAAAAATGACAGATCCGAAAAATCAACCGACTTTGTTCCGCGAACGCTCAACAGAAATTCCGAGAAAAACACTCGAACGTTTGACGTCTTCCACGTCTTTCGTTCAAACAAAAAAATCATTAAACGTACATATTTCGAACGTCGTTTACGTCATGTGACGGTTGCGTACGTTACTAGACAAACATTCATATTCGAATTCGCGATTCGATCACGCCATTTTCGCGCCGCGCCCACTTCGGCGTCCCGATTCGGCGATGTTTTCGCGGTTTTTCCCCGATTTTCGATTATTTGGGGAAATGCACCGCAACATCGGATGCAGCGCGGGAGCACGTGCGCGTAGGCAAGCGCGTGTTGCCATAAAAAGTCGTGTGCGAAATAAGCGTGTCCGCCCTCGTGCCCGAAAATAGGCCGGTAAACAAGAGGTGGGCGGGATAGAGAAGAAGCTCGGAGTCAGGGTTGCCAATTGTTTGATTTTGAAAAAAAATCGGCCGAAAGTGAACGGTCGTATCGTCGAGTTTTTCGCGAGTCGGTTCAAAAGCCGGTTGACACAAATTGAGAAAATTGGAGTGATGGTTTTTGAAATCACTATAAAACATTCAGAGGCTATAAAGAAAGTGAAACGAGTATTTGTGTTTGGTTGAAATTTCTGAAAATGGTCCGGTGAAAAACGTTTTTTTTTTAGAAGTTGAATGTAGAAATCATTTCTTAGCAAATTGTAAGAGCATTGTAACTTCAGTGATCGATGAAAATGGGTGCGTTTCAATGAGAAAATTGATGTTTCTATAAAATAAACGAAATTAACTTTTATTTAGATTTTTAGTAGCATCCCTATTTTTAAAAACGAATTGCATTCTATTTATTTATATATTACGATTTTCAGATTATGCTAAAATAAAATAATGTTTTATTTTTAGGAAATCGGCCTATATTCGCTCACCGACATAAGCAGAGGCTCCGTCAGAATAGAAAAGAATTATCGTTTATGCTTCGCCAATACCATAGATTGGGACCACATTACAGTTACAGGCAAAGGTTCAAACTACGTAAGGGTAAGTAAAAACATTCGACGTTAAATTTTATTCAAATTTCAAACGCTCATTCATGATTACGACAATAACTTTGAACCATCGTATAATTGGGAGTCGACATTTCGACATTTAATCGACCGAACGTATGAAGTTAGGCAAACAGCACGGTGCGTGTTTTTTACTATATTATTTTCGCATGTATAATGAAGAAAATTTGAGCCGATGACGTACTCGCTAAACACATCTCACAATCAGTAAATGTGAGCATACGAACAACACAAGTGGATCCAAATTGATTTGTTTGTCACGATCGACGTTTACTACTTGCACTTAAGCTCGTTTTCGGCACTTTGGACTTGTTTAATTGGACCATGTTTTGATGCGTGTGTTCAATCGTGGCAGTGTATCTATTTTTGAAAAAAAAATAAGAAGTATTACCGGATTCTGGCTTGGCTATTTTTTATAGGGGTTTGTATCGCTTTCGATCGGCGTGATTTCATTTTCGAAAATTGGATCGAAACT
Source organism: Hydropsyche betteni (assembly GCA_028571205.2). Classification (NCBI taxonomy): domain Eukaryota; kingdom Metazoa; phylum Arthropoda; class Insecta; order Trichoptera; family Hydropsychidae; genus Hydropsyche; species Hydropsyche betteni. The sequence continues at coordinate 332,748 of JAOXNN020000022.1, forward strand.
TTCTCGTCGAATTCCAGTGCATTCATCGTCCGATAAACAAATGAGTCATCGGGCAAAAATTTTAATTCCGCGCGCTTTTGCGGGGGAGTTCCGACCTCAAAATCTGGAATTGTCACAGTTGTGCAGCGTATGCGTTTTGCAACGTTACCGCGAATGTATCTTAAGTATCTGATATCGAGAATTCGAATTATAATCGGTATATTTATAGAACTTTTCGTAACAAGATTTTTCCATATTGATGAAAAAATAATACTCGATCACGCATTGTGACTTGATGGATGACGTAAATTTTTAAATATATGAATGTTTTTTTTTTATTATTCGCATTTTAACATTCTTCTTATTGCATTTTACGCATTTCCAATACGTAATCGAATTTCAATCGATGTTTTTTCGCGCCCACGCGAGATCATCATCGCGATCGTAACAAACATTTCGTCGACCTTGCTCTTACGACTCGTTTATTTATTTATTTTTTCGACGAACAACTGCCACGCAGACCGTATAAGGAGACACGTCAGAAGAGAAAGGAGAACTGCCCGAACGTGGACTGTGAGAAAGGACGAACTCGACGGACCTATCGCTTATTTTTCGAAAAATAATCCTTTGATTTATTTCATATTTAATCTTTAAAATCTGTATTGAGTTTACCGTCGAAAAAAAAAACGTTAAAGCATATTGTGCTCTCTTACAATTAGAGCCATCTATGTGTGATTCTTTTGAACAACTTTAAAAAGTTTCTCAAACTTTTTTTTGATTTATTGAAACATTGAGTATTTGATATAACTTAATTTCATTATGTTTGCTGAAATTATTATTATTTTCTTTAAATACAATATTATTGATAGTAGTATCATGGTCCGTGGCGCGTTCTTTTTTCGCTCGTTCGACGAATGCAAATATTTTCCTATGTTCATAAACAACTCTTCTGATCAAATATTTGACCTCTGACAATTCAATAAAATGAAGGCCAAATTTGAACGTCGGAATGAGACCAGGACATATATAATTAGTACGTGCCGGCGCTGGTCAAAAAGTTCCGTTTTGCGAATTCTCATACTAAATTGAGATTACGTGCTTGACTTATTTGATTTCACCCAGGATCACCATATGGTATCCAAAATACTATTATGATCTTCCTTTTTTTTGGTTTAATACTATCTTGGAGATTATTATAGTTAACGTTCGCGATTTTCATCTAGTATTTATAGATTCTCAATACCGATTTGAACAAGTAGAAAATCTTTTCATTCTCCATCCTCGCTTACCTTCCTTGGACATCGTGAGAGAGATTCGAATTTTTCTCGACGGAAACGCGAGTCTACTCGAAAATATCCTCGGTGATGTCATCGCGAGCCGCGTTCGGCTCATGAATGACTTCATTGAGCAGCGGCCCGCGGGGAAAAACAACGCCAAAACAACACACGACCGAGCGAGAGGTGCTTGAACTTAGGCCAGCGGTGCTCAAACTAAGACGCGCGTCCGTCATGAGCCCTGGTACCGTTTGAGCTTCGACGTTTTATATCCAGAAGCCCGCGGATGATGATAGTGTTGGAATTTCGATAGAAAATCTTTTTTTTTTAATTATATATATCAAAAATATGCACCGTTTATAATTTGGCGAAATTAATTCGCATTAAAATAAATATGCAGTATGGGAAAAATAAACGTGATAATTTATGTTTTTCTGCTTCGTTAGTACTATCTTTTTATATTGGTCTAATAATAGAAAAATATTTTGAGTGTTTTGAATATTGTCAACGAGCTTGTTTGGCTCATCGTGTGTGGAAAATATCCAAATGAAGCGGATATGTTGACCAGTAAAACACGTTTTTTTAGTACTTGATAATTCGAATGTTTTTAATGAAAATGATCGTCCATATTCAATCAACATTGTTTGACTTTTTACCGAGCATTAAGCCTGGGCTCGTTATCTTGTTATTTTTATTTTAAAATGTTCAGTAGTTTTTTTTTTGTATTGTTACCGTCTTTCGAAAAGTTTGAGAATATAAATTTAAATATTTTTCATTATTTTGCATTTGAGTTAAAAGATTTTGTTTATTTCAAAATTCGTCAGTAAATAATCACAAGACTAGTTTATATCTATTTTCCACTAACTTCATTGGTGAGGAATGTGACCCTCTTGATCTTTTTCGACTAATTTCCATTTTTTGATAATCCTGTCAATTTCCATAAAAAATAAACCGATAAATATTCTTATAACATCTATCTCTGAGTTTCTGGTTAAAAACTTTCAACATCTTATTGTTAGAAAAAAAAAATCACAAAAAAATCCCGTCTAACCAACTCTCAACTTTCAGTATTGGCACATTCGGCTTTTTTAGTATCCGAAGATTTTGAAACATCTTCATATTTAATCATATTAAAGATCATTATTTCAAATCAATTCTGAAACGATAACACACGGTCAAATTAAAACTTTATGTAAATGAGATGATCAAAAGTAGAGTCTCCATGTGGTTTCAAAAATGAACAAATTTCCTGCTTTTTCAATTACAATAAAACAACATCCGTTTTTGGTTATTTTGATTTTCACCGAATTTTTAGTTTCGGGAATACAAAGTACAAAATTTTATATTGTCACGTAACTGCTAAATAAATTGTTCCCATTAGTCAGTTTGAATGATATCTTTTACAGAGAAAATTAAAAACACACCAAAAACTTTTTTCCATGTTTCCGAAATGGTTCAAAAAAAGGAATCAATTATTTCTTTGCACTCTCTTTTCACTTTATTATGCCCCAATAATAAGATCCGGATCAGGCCAATACACGATTGTAATTTAGGGGATCGCCATTAAATAGTGCTAAGCGACATTTGTCACTTTTGGATATATTAAAAAAAACAAAAAACAGTTTACATGCATTTAGATGCAAATAAAACTAGGAGTAACCCGGCACAGTGCTGTCATCTTTTGAGAGAATGTGGAATTATTTATTAATTTCTGCAGTAAATAAAGAAAGTTTTATAAATTTGGCGCTTAGCACTATTCAATGCGGAGCCTCTCAATTATTAAATATTTTTTGACGAAATTTTGCCACATTACCTACACATCATTCAGTATAAAATATATTTGGATGGAACTTATTACATCCTGAAATCGGGTCCTTTCATTTCACCGATTTTTTTTAAATTACATTATTTTTTTCTTTAGACGAGTTGAATTGTATATAACACGATCATAATTGATCATTTTAAAAACTGATCAAATCGATCGACGCCTTGCCTTTTTGCAACCTCAGATCTAGGGCTAGAACACTTCTGAACCCTCCGCAACGGGAGCCACGATCTCGATACGTCTTTTACGCGGCAAGCCTCCGGAAACGCGGCGTCCCCCGCGCAAAAAGAGACCCGCGCGTATTTCGAAAACGCCGCGCAACTGCAGGGCACTCAATCAGATTCGTCAACGGCCTTGGTGCGTGCGAATGGAAGCTGCCTCGTGTCACGGCCTCGTACATTCGCGAAAACCGCCGACGGTGAACCGGGTCTCGGCGCTGCCGGGTATCAATGAAACGAGCCGGATGTTTACAATGGCGCATTGTGCCGGCGAGAGGAGCGTCACGTCCGGTCGTGACGATGACGACGATGACGAACCGCCAGGGGTGGTGAACGCGAAATTTGAGATCGAGGTAGGGTCGCCGGCTTCGTTTCGTGACGATTCGAAGCTCTCAAATCTGTGGCCGTAGCCAGGGGAGGGGGCGTGAAGGCCTGGCCCTCCGTGAATTTTAAAAATGATGACAGTCTCAGGCCAGGCGCCCACAGGCGATTGGTTGCGGCGCGATTTGTGATGGAACGCATTGTTTTGGGTTGTAGTGGGCCCCTACACAATATGGGCGCACATAAGCCAAAAACCGTGTG
>JAOXNN020000022.1:337105-364623 GCA_028571205.2 Hydropsyche betteni
CTCCAAGCCCAGCGCCTCCAACGTTGCCAGATCCAACGCGACGTTGCCAGTCTCATTACTTAATTTACACAGTAGTACATCTTGTCAATTTTGGTTGTCAAAATATTTTGAATTGTATGTCTTGATTTCAGGAAAATAGAGCCGAAAATGAGTGCCCTGCATGTCCTGGAGATGATGGTGGCCATTCGGGACTTAGGACGCTTTTGTGCCCTATCGCTCCCAATCTTAGTGATCATGTGCCCAAAAGTCATTTATGCTGGAATGAAAACCACTGCCAAAGAAGTAAGTATATTTTAAGTAGCGAAAGGGATTTTATCAAAAATTTTCCTCACAAGTTTTCTAAAAAGCATTTACCAATTCAAAAACAATTACATTTTTATGGATGCAATACAAAAATATTTTACTTGGAGATTTAGAAATCACTTTCTTTGTCCTATCACGTTCCTGTCCAATTGCAATATTATTTCAATTTGAATCAACCAGAAATATAATTTTTGCATTTATATTTTCAGTTTGTCCTCCAGGATGTCGTTCTTGTAACGAAAACAAAGTATGCTGCGATGAAAATTGTTTAGGTGGTTGTAGTGGCTCCAGGAATAATTGCACTGTTTGCCGAAGTTATTCTATTGGTGATTATGGTGATCGTCGATGTGTAGAAGAATGCCCTATGGATTTATTCAGAGTAATTATAATTCTATTATAAAAATGTTGCAACAAATTATTTTTTTTTATAAAATCATTTCTGTAATATTAAAATATATACAAGATATTGTTACAATTAAGGTTTTTTTTATAGCATCATGAAAGAAGATGCATAACAAAACAGGAGTGCAAAGAGCTTGAAACTCCTAGGGAATTGACCGGAAAACATAAATTTCCATATAAACCAATTAATGGTACTTGTTCTTTGGAATGTCCACCAAATTTTCATGAAGTAAATATTTATTGACATTTTAGTTTAAATTTTCCTTGATTTTTTTGTCTAACAATTTTTTATTTTATAGGTAGACGATGGAGATTACACAAAATGCATACCATGTGTAGGTCCTTGCAGACGAGAATGCTTCGGGGAAAAAGTTGATAGTATTCAGGCTGTGCAAAAGTTTCGTGGTTGCACATTCATCAAAGGTGTATTGGAAATTAATGTTCGCGGAGGAGGTAATGATGAATTCAAAAACATTAAAATATTGTAAAATGATTAACGATTAATTAATGATTTCTATAAAATTAAATCACGAAAAAATGAATAATTACTAATCAATATGTACACATTTTCAGGGAACATTGTCAAAGAATTGGAAGAAGGTCTAGGTTTGATTACTGATATAACTGGGTCTTTGAAAGTCGTACGTTCATATCCTTTGATCTCTTTAAACTTCTTGAAAAGTTTGAAAAGAATACATGGAAAGGATTTTAATGGAAACAATATGACAGAGTAAAGATAAATTTATTATTGTTATTTTATATTTTTGAATGTTACTTATTTAATTCTCAATTTTTTCAGTGCGGTTTTAACTGTGACTGATAATCAAAATTTACAAGAACTCTGGGATTGGGATGAACATGGAGATATTGAAATTCCTAATGGAAAATTATTCTTTCACTTTAATCCAAAACTTTGTATTGATAAAATTGAACCATTGAGACATATGGCTCCTAAAAGTCCTTTCACTGATTCAGAAGTGGCTAGAGCTTCAAATGGAGATAAAATTGCCTGTAATTTTTATTTTCTTTTATTAAGACATATTTTAAATATTATTTTTTCCTTTAAATATTCAAACATAATCTATTTGCAGGCAATGTTACCGAGTTGAACGTCACAATATCTGAAGTAACGGCCACCCATATTGTAATAAATTGGGATTTATACAATTCTGATGATCCACGAATTCTGTTAGGTTATGTTGTTTATTCTACTGTAGCGCCAACTAAAAATGTAACGTTGTATGATGGACGTGATGCTTGTGGTGGCGATGGGTAAGTGGTTGTTATTCTAAAACTATCATAAATTGGTACTAGAACTATTTAACATCATATTCTTTTTTTTTAATAGATGGCATGTGGATGATGTACCCGTTTCTGTAAATGCTACAATGGGTTCTCACTTATTATCACATTTAAAGCCTTTCACACAATATGCAATTTATATAAAAACATATACAATAGCCATTGAAAAAGTTGGTGCTCAAAGTAACATTATGTATATCAGAACATTGCCAGGAGGTATAATGATTTTGATTATTTCATGTACAATAATTCGTTTGTATTTTCATTGCAAATGAGAAAATTAATCTTTTAGAGCCCACACCACCAAGAGTTATTGAAGTACGTAGTCCAGATCCACATTCTTTATTTATTAGGTGGAAAACTTCAGAAAAACCCAATGGCATAATTACGAAACATCGTGTTTATCTTGAGTGGTATCCTGATAATGAAGAAACATTAAGACAGCGCAATTTTTGCAATACTCGTAAGAAAACATTTCAGATTTTTTTTAATGTTAAAATGTTCCAAAGCATGTCGAATGTCAAATTTAATATTATTGTTTATATATTTAGGTATATCACTACCAGAAGATGATCCAGATATTATTCCTCCACCTCTTATTGAAGAAAAGCCTGATTCAAAAAAAAATAAAGACAAATGTACATGCGATGCAAATGTATTTCCCAAAGAAGAGGAAGTAATGAACAAGATTTCATTTGAAGATTATTTACAAAATCATGTGATTATTTTCGCTTGAATTTCTCACCAATATTTTATGTTTATATAACAGTGTTTAATTGTTTTATTTAACTGTAATTTATAGGTGTTTCAAAGAAAGCCTATGTCTCCTGAAATGAATAGGAAACGGAGAGAAATTGGTCCAATTAATAACGTAAACTGGGTTCAATTTCCTGAAGAAGAAAATGATATTCCTCAACCTCCAAAAGAATACAAAACTGTTAAGGAAGGCAGTTAGTATTTTATCATTAAATATTTCATTTTTTTATATATCAAATTTCAATAGTTTTTTAAAATTTTATTCTTTTCAGAATACTACAATTCATTTGTGACTGTAGTTGGAAATGAAACAAGCATAACAATCGGAAAATTGCGTCATTATGGACTATATGCAATCAGTGTTTGGGCTTGTAGAGAATATGAAGAAGAAGAGTTTAAGTTACCAGTGCGACTAGATAATTGCAGTATTGCCAGTCCTATAGTTCGAAAACGAACTGCAAAATTAGGTATGTTCTACTGTTTGATATTGGTATATCACATTTTGAAATTAATATTTAAATATTCGTTGAATTTTTCAGTTGATGCCGATAATGTCTATAATGTGACTGTCAAAGTTTTACCTGATAATTCTACTTCAAAAATGGTACGCGTTGAATGGAGTGAACCATTAGACCCTAATGGATTTATTCTATCCTATTCGATTAAGTATAGGAATCTTGAACATGAGTCTGTTAGTATTCAATAATATGAAATTGATTGTGCATATTTATAGTTACTTTATTTTTTTTTTTTTTTTCATTTTAGCTTTCTTCCAAATTTAAAGACACCACACCTTCTGTCTGTATGACTAGGCATAATTATCTTAACGATAAATCATATAATATTCCTCAATTGAATCCTGGTAATTATAGCATACAAGTAATGGCAACTTCACTTGCTGGTGATGGAAATTATTCCGAAAGCAAATATATCCTGATCGAGGTATTTTTATTGTTATGTTAAGAATAATCAAATTGCTAGATTTCCTTATTAATCGTATGAAAAAAATTAAATTAGGCACCCGACGGAGTGAATGTAGGCTTAATAGTTGGATTGGCTTTGTTTGGATTGTTGGTCGTGGTGATTATAGCTGTCATTGTATCTCGACGATTTTGGCAAGCTCCTCTTAACTTACCAAAAACATTGATTGCTGATGTAAACCCAGAATATATCAGCAACATTTATGTGCCTGATGAATGGGAGGTTTCTCGTTCGAATATTGAACTTATTAAAGAGTTAGGACAAGGCTCTTTTGGAATGGTTAGTTTAATAATTTCATTTTTATATAATCTTATGCTTTTCATTTATAATTATTTTGTTAATTTTTTCATAGGTTTATGAAGGAAAAGCAAAGAATTTACCAAAAATTTCCATGCCTGAAATACGATGTGCTGTTAAAACTATCAATGAACATGCAACAGAACGGTGAAAAATTAATTTTCATGAACTGAATTTATTAGTTTCATGTATTTTAATCTGTATTTTTTTTTTTAGAGAACGAATGGATTTTTTAAAAGAGGCAAGTGTTATGAAAGGATTTGATACACCACATGTTGTTCATTTATTGGGAGTAGTATCAAGTGGTCAACCGACATTAGTTATCATGGAATTGATGGAATTTGGTGACCTGAAAACTTATCTTCGATCTCATCGTGAGCAACAAAAGCCTTCATTAACAAGAATAACTCAGGTTTTTTTTTATATATAGTTACTAGTTAAATATTCAATAATCGTTTTAATAAAATTTAAATGAGTTATTATATATTGAAATAATTTTTAGATGGCAATGGAAATTGCTGATGGAATGGCATATTTATCTGCCAAAAAATTTGTTCATCGTGATTTAGCAGCAAGAAATTGTATGGTTGCTGGAAATCTTACAGTTAAAGTTGGAGATTTTGGAATGACTAGAGATATTTACGAAACAGATTACTATAGGAAAGGATCTAAGGGTTTATTGCCTGTTCGATGGATGAGTCCAGAAAGTCTGAAAGACGGGGTATGCTCAAAATTTGAAATATCATTAATTTTTATTCTAATTGACCTAATCAAATATTTTATAAATAGGTATTTACAAGCAGTAGTGATGCTTGGAGTTATGGAATTGTTTTATGGGAAATGGCTACACTTGCGTCTCAACCATATCAAGTAAGTTTTTATTGTAAAATTGTATTAATTACTGATTAACTTTCAATAATTATTTTACTATTCTGCCAATATAAAGATTTCTCATGGATCTGAATATATTTTCTTTCCTATACTTATATTTTTCCTTTTAATATGGGCAAAAACTCAGTGTATTTTTCCTAATACTTTATCACATCTCATATTATATATACACACAAATAATTTCACTTTTTATAATGTTGTATTTGATTTTTTTAAGGGTTTAAGCAATGATCAAGTTGTGAGATATGTAATTGATGGTGGAGTAATGGAAAGACCAGAAAATTGTCCTGATAATCTTTATCGATTGATGACAATGTTATGGCAACACCGAGCACGTTCACGACCCACATTTTTAGAGTTGGTTTCTTATTTAGCAAATGATGCCACTCCTGAATTCAGGCAAAATTCATTTTTCTTCAGTATAGAAGGTCAAGAATTATTCCAACAGTTCCAACCACAACCAGGTATAGGATTGCCAGATTTGTTAATTTTCATAGATTAAAAGATATATACGTCCAAAATAGTAATAAATATTGTTGTATTTTTTCAAATATTATATTGTTTACATGTGTCAAGTATATCAATATACCAATAAATTAAGTAATAAAACCGTTTTATGCAATTAGATAGTTTCTTTTGAATTTGTCATTATTGTTTGTCATCAATGTTTCATTTCGATTATTACTCTGGGCAAACTCTTACTCGAATCGTAGTTGTTGTGGGGTTAACTTTTCAAAACTTTTCTTTTTTGAATGCAGCTGATGAGTAAATTTTCATGTAAGTAATTGTACTTTATTTACGTGCTTGCTCTCAATTGATACATTTAATTCATTTTTTTCTGAAAAATAAAATGAAAAGTATTCTGATAAATTGTTCTATTTCGGGCCATTAACTAAAACCTGATATCACTTGAATTTTCATTTCATATCTTCGTATATTTTATATGGTGTTGGTTTTTTTTTTTTATCAAATCCCACATACCTTGATATTTTTATGTGTTATTTTATATTCATGTGTTCGTGAACTGAATTAAAAATATTACTAGCAACATTTTTCACAAAAAAGATGATTTTTTAATGCTCTGATTGGTTTCTATAAAAATAATGTTTATAAATTTTTTCAAGAAGTCGAGGCTTAGTCCTTTTAAACATATTAACTGTCTTTAATCATCAAAGTTAATTAATATTGGGTCGGTCAGTACTAGGATGAGTGACTCAACAGTGTGCAGTTAACCTGAGTGTTTTAGGGGGTAATGATCTCAGTATTTAGTTCAATGAAAGAATCACACATTGAACACATATGATAAAAAAAATGCCTTGTCTTCCATATTGAAAAAGGCTTATTCTGTAATGGATATTAAATAAAAGAAATTATTATTTCAAACACATTTATGGTTTTGCTTCAAGATGCAAATTTCATTTTTTTTTTACCAAAATTTCATTTTTTCAGTACCGGGGGAAAGACCGAACGGTCGATCAGTGACATCGGTGCAACTCATTGCATCGTGGGAGCCAACTCTTGCATCTCAAGAAAGCGACAGTTCTCCTCTCGGAAGTAATCGTGTGCCCATATCACCCATACCCTCATATCGAGAACGTATTCGTTTAGTGCCTTTTAGTGATAAGTCCCGAGGGGAACCTCACGAACTCGAAGCGTTGGTGAATACATATTCACACAGTGCGCCACCACCGCCCGGCACTGTAAAAACATCGGTATCGTCGACTATGTCGATATGTCCCAACGGGTACCTGATACATCCTAGCAATAATGGAAATCCTATATCATTGGGATCATCGCGTTGCTAACCTCATGCTTCTTCACCCTCACCAAATGTAACCATTAACAGTATTTATGATTTGAAAAGAATTCGATAATTGTCTTCAAATTTTTTCATTTACAATATTTATTTTTACTTTTTTTTTAATTTCCATTTTATAGTTTTATAATTTTTTTTTCACTCATTTCTTAATTTGTAGTTTTATAATACTCGACAAATATCATCTAAATTATGGAATGTATTAAATAATTTGTAGATTAATGAATCGATGTACAAAATATTTCTGACTTGTAAAAATAAAATAATTTCATTTAGTTATGTATGCACAAAGACTGCTCGCGTTTGATTGAAGAAGTATACTTGTGTTTTTTTTTTTTTTTTGAATTTTGCGTGAATGTTTAATGTAATTTAATTTTAAATAAAAATATCCTTAACATATTACCTCATTGAAATGTTGATTGTTACTATATAAATATAATTAATTTGTGAACAATATTTTTATAGATAGGTGATCCTAATGTAAAAAGCACTCAACAAAAAAAAAAAGAAAAATTATGGAAAAAATTAAAAAACGAGTTTTTAATAAAATTATTTTATACAGACACATTTCTACTTGTGTTTTTGAAAGATTTTCACTTTTATTTCATGTTTAAAATTGAAAATGGTGTTGGCCTATGAATCTTGTCCATTTTTGACATATTTATAAAATATTGTACTACAAATATAATACAATCCAAAAGCGATGACATTTTCTCAAATTACTGATTATATATTGATAATTTTCTAGCTTTAAAAATATGCAAAAGAACTAAAACTTGTTTATTGTGCTATATTTAATCTTTTTTTATTTCATAATAGAAAATTTTGATTGTCAATTTTGAAAATATGTTTACATATACAGTTTTATCATATCCCTCAAATGTTAAAACACATCTTTAGGAATATTGCTATATACCAAAATCTTGATAAAAAGCATCTCTAACTAGTATTACAAAAAAAGCTCAGAATACTCCAAAGAAGTATTTAAAGTATATGTTTAACAAACTAATTCTGTTAATAAATAAAAAAAAAACCTGGTTAGATAAAAATAAATCATTCCTGCGCATGAAAGATAAAAGTATTGTATTGATATTAAACTGAATGTCCAATAATTGTTAATTTTATTGTTTTACTTAAAAATGTTGAAAATGTATACCTAATGCTTTTTCTTTCTGATGAAAATTTCTACGCTTTTTATACAATGAAATGATCTATACAATTAGTTATTGCTTTAATATTTTTATATTTGATGATTGCAGTTGATAATATTAATCCTTAATTTTTCATGTTGATGATTTTGTCTTTTATAGATTGTTCACATTAGTATGATCGACAAATTCAAAACACATATTTGCCATCCGTTGTTTAAACAATTAGTAAAATTATATTTAAATTCAAATATATAACTGAATTATGTATACATATTATTATATAAAAAAAATAGCCAAGAGTCACAAGATATATTGCTGAAATCAATAAACTAGTTCATGGCGGATTATGCTTGAAAAAATTTAATTGCATGTGCGAAATGTATTACAATTAGCTTGAATATTTAATAATCAATGTTTGATGATTTGTTTGAAAATATTTTTTTACATTTAATAAATAAATCAAAATCTACTTTATTGTAATACGATTAAATAAATCATTTTTATTTGACAGTCTTGTGTTTTCAAAAATGTTAATTGACACATTTTCATCGGCATTTGATTAAAAAACCTTTTTAGCACAAGTTTCATATGCAACAAATGTCGAAAATACTTATTTAACAAAAATATTATATTCTCAGAAAGTCTGTTTGGGTGGAATTCTGTTTTTTTTTTCTGTGAATTATTCCACATTTGCAAAGTAATGGATCTACATCTATTAATCTTTCAATTCTGTTCAACGTTGAAATGAAATAAATGTGTTGACTTTCTGGATACAAGCAGGTAATTGTAATGGAGAAAGTTCCTGTGACTCGTTCAAGTCACTACTCATTTTATTTATTTTATGTGTAATTTGTTGATCCCGAAAACAAAATATTAATTTTCACTTTCATAAGTAAATATGATTTAAGAAAAAAATTGAAAATTTTTATGCATCTAGTATTTACACTAATTTAACTTTGATTTTTTTCAATATATCCAATTAATATTGTTTGATAATAACCAACGTATAAGTATCATAGTTACACTGTGAAAAATGTGGAATTTTTTAAAATATAATTCCTTTTTTTGTATAACAATGTCTCGAACATACGAGAAATATAATATTCTAATTCAATACCTATGATAAGATTGGTTGTGGTTTCCCTTATCATTGGCTTTTCCATGTACCACTGTATTCTGTCGATAATAGTACAAATATATTTTTACATTACTTAATAAAAAGGAATCTCTATGCAACCAGATTTACAAAATTCAACCCGAAAATTTCAATGCAAATCTATAATACGTGTTTTTATAAATTGACGTATTTAGTTTAACAGTAAATCTATATCATGATCATAAATATAGTTCTTAGGGGCTGTATCCAAACTAATTATTATTTTTACGAAATAAACTATGTTCAAAAACGATCTTTATTAAGAATTCGTCATACATTTTTATTTTATTGTAAAATCTAAAACCACATTTTAGAAAAACTTTGATATGAGAAACGCACAATGTTAAATTATTGAATAAATGCAACTCTGCGTTCAATTTAAAAAATAAACAAGATTCTTTCTATTTCTGTTTTAATCGCATCAGAATAAAATACCGTCATTTGTTAACTCAATAGTACCTTATTTGCAGTGTTTTAAGTAAATTAAATGAGTGCAGGATTTTATTGAATAATAGGTTAGTAACAAAGTCTGTTTGGTATTCGTATAACTATTTAAAAATTAGTCTTAATGAGGTTTAGGAATAATTTTAATTTCATTATTCAAGTGGAAAATTCAAATCTAGTTTTATTCAAAATAATTTTAATTAGACTTTTTTAGAAAATAAAATTTGTTACTGGGTGCGGTTTTGTTTGTGAATTAAAAAAAAAAGTGAATAGTAAATATTCATTGAATTAAATTAAGTCTCTCATCATAAGATGTTATGTGTATTAAGATTATTGCCTTATTTGATTTAATTACTAAGTCAATGAAATGGTATGTTGCTGATTTCCAATTTTTAGTGCAAATGTAATAGAACTAAAAAGTTTATTGTCAGTTTTTTGACTGTTTAAGTTGCCACTACAACTGTTACCGTTAAAATGCAAAATTAAACTCATTTTTAGACATCTCTCATTCGATTCATAATTACTTTTTCGTTAATTTCAGAAATCTTCCAAATAAAATCATATTTAAACGCTTGTTTATTATAATACGAACACAACTTCAACATACACTTACTTCAGTGCATTGAAATAATTCATCAACATTTGAAAATCAATTTAATTTCACATTTAGCGGTAACGTACACATTAGTCGTCAGACCATTCCGTGACTAGTGTTTAAATAAAATGCACGTGGCACGAAAGAACAAATGGCCGCTGGATTAGCAACAGAAGCGTTCATTACCGCTTTGTGGTCTGTTACTATAGCCAGCGACCGTCAATACAGAGTTACAGTCTGATTTTATAGTTCCTCCCACCTAAAAGATTGTCGTTGAAACACGGGACGCACCACACCACAAGGAGCTTGTCCTATTGTTTTCGACTCGGCTAGACGTTTCTCTTTATACGAAACAATGATTTTATTTATGTATGGCAGTTATATTGTACGTTGGATTTAATCATGTACCTTTTAATGTAATTTTAAACGATTATTTATAATTTTTAAATCTATATATATAATGAGCGCATGAATTTCAACTATCATGATGTATTGTATCCTAAAAAAATATTTTGTACCACATCAGAAATTCCGAATAAATATTACATATATACAAATGTTTTTTATTTAAGAAATACAATTAATAATATTTAAATCACAGTTAGGGGTCTTCTATTTCATCGTCGTCTCCGCCCATTGCTTTCCAGAAGGTGGAAACTACCTGTTCGGCGCAAGCACGTCTGTCTCGAAGGGGGAGAGACGAAATACTCTCTTTCATCGAATGTAGCTGAGAAAATAGTTCGCCAAAATCAAAACTATCATCGTGATCTGTAAAATGATTCATATTTGAATAACAGTCGTACATTATTGAATAAATAAAGGAAAATATTAATACTATCGACTCCTGAGAATCCGTTTGACTGCGATATATTAGGATTAGGAACAGATTTCATTTGCAAATTAGACCAAGTGTGAGTGTGTAAAGCTTCTATGATTCTTTCAACGCCTTTTTTTTCTGGTATTATATCGTAGTCTCCGTTGCTTTCAGTTTCCAAATCGTCCAATACGATCAGTTCAAAACCATTTTGTAAACACCAGCTAGAAACAGCATTCTGTGAAACGCTGTTTGTAGAAGTTGTTTTCAGTGTGTCACAAACGAGTAGCAATGTTTCTGGCAAATCATTATTAATTTTATCGGTCCACGATTTAAGATTTTCAAACGAATTTTTCTGAAAATTAAAATAAATGTAAAAAGAAACCAATAGGATTGTGTAAATGGGAGAATAAAATACTCACATTTTCGCTATCGAAATATAAAACTAATGCTTCTGTTAAATTTAATAGTGATGCAGGAAGAACAATCTCGCTTTTCAAAGGACACAAATTGATAGAAGTTTCGTAATATTTGGTATCGATTTTCCACAGAAATCTTTCAATATCATCTTCAGCAATACTCACATCAGAAAATATGGGGTCCCTCAAAATTTCTAGAAAATCGAAATCCGGCACGTTCAAACTAGAATTTTCTAGATACCTAATACTTCAAAGAGAATAAAGAAAAGATTTACGAGAAATGAGAGCGTTCGGATCGGTAAAATCGCTGACGAAGAGCGCACATGGAAGTTGAGACTCTATCATGTCGAAGACTTTTTATTTATCAACTGTCAACTTGACAACTGGTCTCGTGAACGTCGTATGCGATGAGCGCACTATACATGAAATGCTAAATAAATCGATTGGGTACATTCGATATGTGAAATGGTAGAAAGCATTCTCTTTTGAAACCGTACAATTTATTCTAAAGTATTGTGATTGAACAAAATCTATTATCGCCTGAATAAAATGGATTAAAATACGATTTTTTGATATTTTGATGTAATTCAAACAATAAATTAGATGAGAAATAAGCATTTTTGGTTGCTTTTGAGTAGTAGAATCATAATATTCTGAATATTGATCGGCGATAAAAGAATAAGTAATGTGAATGAATTTGCAATTAATTTAAATGATAATTGGATGAAATCGACAAAAGAGGTGTATAAATTTCGTGTTAAACTAAAGAATTGAAGAAAATTAATTGATACAAAACCATAAGAATTGTACAATTTGCTTTGTAATAGAACTTTCTAGAAAAGTTCCGAGTTGCTGGCTATATAAAATTGCGTTATGAAAGCTCTAGAATCGATTTAAAAAAAGAAACCAATTTCAGAGGGTCCATGCACTGCAAATCCAAAAGAAGCACTCGATTGAAAATAGAAATAACAGCAAACCTATCAACACAATATTACTCCATTAAAAATTATAATTAAAATTTTCAATTTACAAAAAATGAAAAATATTCACTCAAATACGAAATAACAACGTTCAGTAACGCATTGCCGCCGGAAGTTTGGCATATTTTGCTGGAAACTTCTCTCGAATTCTAGCAAAAGCGGCGTGCGCGTATAAATACTGCGCATCGTGCACCCGCCCGTCATTATTCCTCGAGACTCAGTAGGTGAGAGGCGCGGTCGAGAGCCAGTCGCTTGAGCGTTGTTCCGAAACTTTGATTCCTGCTTTATTCTGCGTTTACAACTAATCCAAGGTATATTTTCAATTACGTTCAAACATTTTCGATCTTTTGTATTGTTACAAATGATCACATCGCGTACAATTCGGTAGTTTTGTGAATGCGCGCCTTTTTTTATAATTTGAGGTTAAGTGAATCAATGCCGGTCGTTCTTTATTGTAACGCGTTTTTAATGCTCGTTTCGATTCGATTCTGAAAATCGCGATTTTTCAGTTATTTGGAATGTTCTAGTAGTTTTCGATGGCGTGGTAAGACCGCATGGTCGGGGGGTAGCACGCGTTTAGAACATTCCAGATCCGAAATATATTCGATACGATTTCATTCGCAATTCTAATTGAATCATTTGGTTTAATCGATGGATTTTAAGATTTTTCAAATTTGAATTTTTTTCAATTATAGATGCCTGAAGAAACTCAAAATGGAGGGGAGGTCGAGACCTTCGCTTTCCAAGCTGAAATCGCTCAGCTCATGTCCCTCATCATCAACACATTCTACTCAAACAAAGAAGTGTTCTTGAGAGAATTGATCTCAAATTCATCCGATGTAAGTTTCGCATTTGCACAATTTAATTCAGTCCGTTCCTTTGCCAAATATTGATTTTCGTATTTTCTTTGTTAGGCCCTCGATAAAATTCGATATGAATCACTCACTGATCCTTCGCGTTTGGACAGCGGCAAAGACCTGTTCGTCAAGCTCATCCCCAACAAGAGCGAGGGCACCCTCACGATCATCGATACCGGCATCGGCATGACCAAAGCTGATCTCGTTAATAACCTCGGTACCATCGCCAAGTCCGGAACCAAAGCTTTCATGGAAGCTCTTCAAGCCGGAGCCGATATTAGTATGATTGGTCAATTTGGTGTAGGTTTCTACTCTGCTTACTTGGTAGCCGACAAAGTAACGGTCGTCTCCAAACATAACGACGATGAACAATACATGTGGCAATCGTCGGCTGGAGGTTCGTTCACCGTCAGCGTCGATCACGGCGAACCTTTGGGCAGAGGAACCAAAATCGTCCTTCACATCAAGGAAGATCAACTCGATTATTTAGAAGAATCTAAAATCAAGGAAATCGTAAAGAAACATTCTCAATTCATCGGTTACCCTATCAAACTCTTGGTAGAAAAAGAACGTGAAACTGAAATGTCTGATGATGAGGAAGAAGAAAAAGAGAAGAAGCCAGAAGAAGAGGAAGATCCTTCCAAACCAAAAGTAGAAGATATTGGTGAAGACGAGGAGGAAGACAAAGAAAAGAAGAAGAAAAAGAAGACCATCAAAGAGAAGTACACCGAAGATGAGGAATTGAACAAAACCAAACCGATCTGGACCCGCAACGCTGACGACATCACCCGTGAAGAATATGGAGAATTCTACAAATCTCTCAGCAACGATTGGGAAGATCATTTGGCCGTCAAACACTTCTCTGTAGAGGGTCAGTTGGAGTTCAGAGCTCTCTTGTTTGTACCTAGAAGGGTCCCGTTCGATCTCTTTGAAAACAAGAAGCGCAAGAACAACATCAAATTGTACGTACGCAGAGTCTTCATCATGGACAATTGCGAAGAATTGATTCCAGAATATCTTAACTTCATGAAAGGTGTCGTAGACAGTGAGGATTTGCCATTGAACATTTCCCGTGAAATGTTGCAACAAAACAAAATTTTGAAAGTCATCAGAAAGAATTTAGTTAAGAAATGCTTGGAACTCTTCGACGAGTTGGCCGAAGACAAAGATGAATATAAGAAATTCTATGCACAGTTCAGCAAAAACTTGAAACTCGGCATCCATGAAGATTCTCAAAACAGAAGCAAATTGGCTGAACTTTTGAGATTCAACACTTCAGCTTCCGGAGATGAAGCTTGCTCCTTGAAAGACTACGCCACCAGAATGAAGTCGAGCCAAAAACACATCTACTTCATCACCGGTGAAAACAAGGACCAAGTAGCCAATTCTTCCTTCGTTGAAAGAGTTAAGAAACGTGGATTTGAAGTTATCTACATGACTGAACCCATCGATGAATATGTCGTACAACAAATGAAAGAATATGATGGCAAACAATTAGTATCAGTCACCAAAGAGGGACTCGAACTCCCTGAAGACGAAGACGAAAAGAAGAAACGCGAAGAAGACAAGACCAAATTTGAAGGACTCTGCAAAGTCATGAAGAACATCCTCGAAAACAAAGTCGAGAAAGTAGTTGTCAGTAACAGACTCGTTGAGTCGCCATGTTGTATTGTCACATCACAATACGGCTGGACTGCCAACATGGAACGTATCATGAAAGCTCAGGCTCTTCGAGACAGCTCAACAATGGGATACATGACTGCCAAAAAACACTTAGAAATCAACCCCGATCATTCCATTGTCGAAACTCTTCGCCAGAAAGCCGACGCTGACAAAAATGACAAAGCCGTCAAAGATCTAGTAATCCTTCTTTTCGAAACTGCCCTGCTCTCTTCGGGCTTCAGCCTCGATGAACCTCAAGTTCATGCCGCACGTATTTATAGAATGATCAAATTAGGTTTAGGAATCGATGAAGATGAACCAATGGTCGCCGAAGACATTGCCACAGTCTGCGATGTTCCTCCTCTAGAAGGTGACGCCGAAGATGCGTCGAGAATGGAAGAAGTAGATTAAGCGTTTCAAAATATTGTTCAGTATTTTACTACAAATACTAATTTGGTTTATTACATAGGCGGTCAATTATGTATTTTGTCGTCTATGTAATGAAGGCCTCGTTTTAGCGGTACACATTGATGCGAGTCTCAAATATATGAATGTAAACGAGATCATTCCTGCTTTGAGTTAATTGTATTGTTTTTTTTTAATTTAATAAAGTACAAATTTAAAATTTATGCATGTTATTTCATTTTCGCATCCTTTCCTCTATTTCTTATTTCATATTATTGTAGTTAAAATGGTTTGTATTTTAAAGTTATATCCTGCAGTATCTGAAATATACATTTTTCTAGAAATTGGATTTTCCTATCTCAAGGTCGAGCTACCTCTGAAAATATGCATTTTTGTAAAATCGATTTATATCTCAAGGTCAAGAGCTGTTTTTTTTTTCATAACATTTCACAAAAGTTTGAACCAATGACCTCAATAAGTCTAATGAGTACGTTGAAATACACCATTTGGTTATTTTTGGTTCACCTTTCGGGGTTGAGGTTATTTTGCCGCATACCTCAATGTGTTTCTCAAATTGAAAATACTGAAATAATCTCGAAATTCAAAACCCAATCTACGGCTGATGAAAGAAAATTTTGAGATTTTTATCATTACATTTGCTGTAAGATTTTGAATCATCAATTTAATTATTCGATTAGCAAATTTTCAGATACAGTATCAGCAATAATGTTCTTATGGCCATTTTTAACTGTCATTTTTAAGTATTAAGCGTCAGAGGTAGTATATCGTTTTAAGATAAGAGACAAGGAGACATAGGTAAAAAATGAAAAAAAAACCATATTTTCTCTGCAAATACATAAAATATCCATATATATTGGCAATTAGCAATTGAATTGTATTTCTGAGATTGATTATTTTAAGCAATATATTTTTATATTTGTCTTACAAATATTTGTGCAATAATGTGGATTAACTAGATCAGCCTCAAATGTATCAAATTTTATTTATTTTGTAGGAACATCATCCTCGATTTCAAACACTATCGAAATGACAGAATCATTTTGCTTGGACGACTATGATTGTATAGGATTTGATTTAGATAATACGATTTGCAACTTCAATGTTCCGGAACTAATGAAGTTGGAATATGATCTCCTCAGTCAAGGTCTAGTCAACAAGGGATATAATCCAAAATATCTTCTAAAATCTTTTGAAAGTGGAGCAGATTTTTTCCAAAAAGGTTTAACTGTGGATTTTGAACACGGTAATATTGTTCGGATCGGATTAGATGGAACTGTCGTTAAAGCATGTCATGGAACTAAATTATTGAAAGATGATGATATTATAAAATATTATGGATCAGAAAGAAAATGGGAATGTGCTGTTTCTTATACAAACGACCTGTTAATTGCTTGGAACACTCAATTAGAATCTAAAATACGATCTTGCTTAGATTATTTTGACACTCCTTCTGTATATTGTTTTGCTAATTGTGTCGATGCAATCGATGCTGTTTATGGACTTCAAACTAAGTATAATATTTGGCCAGACATTCTAGATTGTTTGATGAAAATTTTTTCCCGAGAGTATTTCATTAGTGGCGAAGGAGGATTTTTTAACCAACTCAAGGATAACATAACAAAATATTATAAAAAATGCGATGAATCTGTGATCAAATGGTTAAAATTGTTGAAGCAAAAGAAAACACTTTTTTTGATTACCGGATCTAATGTCGATTTCGCGTCATTTACAGCAACGAATTCCATGGGTGAGAATTGGACAGATTTGTTTGATTCTGTTGTTTTTTATGCTAGAAAACCTGGTTTTTTTAAAGACAGTCGTCCATTTATGGGGGTAGATGGTCTTCGAGAAACTAGACCTGTAATACTTGACGCTTCTAATAAAATTAAGCATTACAGTCAAGGAAATTGGAAAGAATTCTACGATTTGTTATCAACAATCAGTAACAAAAAGGATCCCAAAATTTTGTATATTGGTGATAATTTGATTCAAGATGTTTATACACCTTCAAAGTATCAAATTTGTGATACTGTAGCTGTAGTTGAAGAAATGATTGTTTCTGATGAATACGTTACTTTTGAAAAAGATCCATATGCAGCTTTGTTGTCTTCAAAAATGTGGGGCTCTTTCTTCAACATAAATGTTGGCTATGAAAAAAGTGTTCCCTCATTTTGGTCAAAGACAATAGCAAACTATTCTAAAATTTGTATACCATCTTTATCAGCTATTGCCTCTAATCCTATTGAACATAAGTACAAAACATTTTCTGAAGATGATTGTCTATCTGGATTCTATCCCGATATACCCATTTCAATGAAATAAGTATGTTTTCATATTCATTAGATCTTTTAAAAATACAATTGGATAATATTTGTAATAATTTTATTTAATTTTTAGGAATTGGTACTTATTAGTACAAGTTGATCTTAAAAGATTATTATGCAAGATGATAATAACTTAAGTATAAGTATTATAGCGTTATGGACAATTTGATTGTTGAATATTTATATTATTATTTCAATATATTGGAATAGTATATTTTTTAGTCATCTCGTATTTTTATAATTTGTTTGAATTTATAAATTATTGTTATTTTGAAAATATATGGCTTTAAGCAATAAGTATTGTATTTAATTTTGATTAGTATTTAATATATATATATATATCAATATATTTTAACATATCAGTATAGTAATTGATGTGTATTGTCTAGATTTTTTAATTTTTATTTAATCAAAAACAAATCAATACCTAAAACGGAATTTTATACTAACCATTAATTATTTAAATACTAAAAAAAATTTCAAAATTTCACCGATTTCTTTCCGAATTAAATACTGATTAAATATATTGCCATAAAAATATATTTGTTCAATTATGACATTTAAGATAATTATGGACGTTTTTTGAAGCTCTAGGATATTCTGAACTTTTGACATTTCTGACACAATGTAATGGGGTGAGAGGTTATATTTTTATTAGAAGGATTTATTATCTGGAGATAAAATGCGGACGACAAACAGTGTCAATTTTTAATTGAAATATGTTACGGCATCTTAATACATTTTCCAAGAGACTTTGTGGCCTGTCTTTTCAACCACATTTCTCAATTTGCGTTCAACGGCAATACTTCCGAGATGTTCATCAAATCAGAAAATACTCCAGATATTCAGCTAGCACCATCATGTCTGGACATGACTTTTTTACCTTGGATAGTTACGATTGTATCGGCTTCAATCTAGATAACACCGTTTGCCATTTTAATATCGGAGAGCTGATGAAACTAGAATGCGACATTCTCAGTAGATTTTTAATCGATTCGAAAAATTACAATCCGAAATATTTGCATGAGTCTCATGAAAAAAATGCAGATTTTCTTCAGCGTGGTCTTATCATGGACTTCGAGCGTGGTAACGTTATTCGGACTGGTGCAGATGGAACGATATTGAAAGCAAGTCACGGCAATAAACTTTTGTCAGATGAAGTTTTATTTGATCAATATGGTTATGACAAAAAATGGAATGTTTTGGAAAAGTACGTGATAGATCCAGTAGAAATTTGGAATAACAATTTAAACGGCAAGATGCGAGCTTGTCTCGACTTTTTCGACATTCCTGCTGCTCTTTGTTTTGCTAATTGTGTTGACGCTATTGATGCTACGTTCGGTCCGCAAATAGTGTATAAAATTTGGCCTGATATTCTCGAAGGCCTTCATAGTATGTTTAACAAAGACAATTTCGCTTTGAACAAAGGCGAATTTTATCCCAAACTTAAAGCAAATCCAGAAAAATATTACGCTAAATGTGATGATTCTGTTTTAAAATGGTTGAAAGAAATTAAGCAGAAGAAAAAAACATTCCTCATCACCGGTTCGAATGTCGATTTTGCACAATTTTCAGCAAAGAACAGTTTGGGTGAAAACTGGATGGATTTATTCGATATTGTTGTGTTTTATGCTAAAAAACCAGAATTTTTCACAGCCAATAATCAATTTTTAAGAATTAAGGACTCGTACGAAACGACTGATCCAATAAAAATCGATTATTCCAGCAATAATCACGTTTACAGTCGAGGCAACTGGGGCGAAATTTATGATCTCATTTCTCACATGACTGAAAAAGAAACGCCCAAAATTTTATACTTCGGTGATAATTTGGTAGAGGACATTTATGCGTCTTCTGAATTCGGAGATTGCGATACAATAGCTTTATTAGAAGAGGTTTCAGCCGAGGGCATGATTGGCAACTTCAAAAAAGATCCGAATAGTCCTATTCTCACTTCTCGGATGTGGGGCTCTCTATTTAGCGTCACTGATCGAAACGGACAAGATATTCCCACATTATGGTCCGAATTGATAAAGCGCCATTGCAAACTGTGTATTCCTTCTTTGAATGTGATGGCAACGCAACCTTTGAATTATAAATATAAAACTTTCAATGAAGACGGAACCTCGTCTGGATTTTATCCTAGTGATCCGATAAATTTTGTGTTTTGAGCTCCATTTTATCGATTTTTAATCAATTTTCAAATTTTGTGTTATAATTAATGCACAAAGATTACATTAAATATTTTTTATTAGATTTATGTACAAATACATCAATATAGGGCATTAAAGCATGTTTTTTGTTTGTTAATAAAAATTCGATTTTGTTACAAATACTTTTTTCAATATTTATATTAAAAATTATTATACAAACATTACATATTTTCTTAATCACACAACATCAATGATTTGATCAGCTAAGAGAAACCAATGTGTAAAATATACATACACATTTGCCAAAATGATATTTTTTTTAGTCATAAACTTTTTATTAAAACATTTGAAAGCATAACAATATAATATAGCACCATTTTAAAACACGAACTTTCAGCAAAAGCTCTAACCAAACAATAATTAAACATATCAATTACAATATTTATTCCAAATTGGTCCATTACAATCTGATATTGTCAATTACACGTATAAAGCATTTATCATGTCACTTCTGAATCATGAATTTATTATAAAAATTGTTTGAAATGATAAGTTACTAACTATAAATCAGATAACAATATTCTATTGAGATTATAAGTGATTTCTTTAAATAATTACATAAATAGAAAAGGTTTAATACTTTTTCGAAATAATAATTGAAAAAAAATTCATCAATGTGAAAAATCCTGAAATAATAAACTAAATTTAATACTCTGTTTTTTTTTTTAACTTCACATTGCGCATAAGTACATACGAAATTCAAGATCCAATAATATTGATTATATAATCATACAATTATTTAAAAATACTTCATTTTAAATTTCTAATATGAGTGTATGTTCATCATAAAATTATGCTCAATTACGAGACCACTCGTTCTACTGCAATAGCTACACCCATACCTCCTCCAACGCACAATGAAGCAATTCCCTTATTCTTTTGCAGTCTTTGTAAAGCATATAATAGCGTAACCAGCACTCTACAACCTAAAAACATGAAAAATGTATAAAACATTGTTTTTCATTTATGCAACATAATTTGAATCTTATATATCTACCTGAAGCTCCTAAAGGATGTCCGAGAGCAATAGCTCCACCTGAAACGTTGACTTTCTCTGGATCTAATCCCAATTCGCGTATGCATGCTAGGGATTGCACTGCAAACGCTTCGTTCAATTCAAACAGATCGACTTCTTCTAATTTCCAATCGGTTTTTTTGAGCTAAAATTTCGATGTTATTATAAAGTGATCATTTGAAGTTTTTGATCTCTTTAGTAAACAACTTACGACTTCTCTTATGGCAGGAATGGGTCCAGTACCCATAATTAATGGATCAACTCCTGCTTGAGCAATTGCTATTATTTTACCTAATGGAGCAAGTCCTTTGGACATGGCTAATTCTTGATCCATTAACACAACGGCTGCAGCACCGTCGTTTATTCCAGATGCATTACCGGCAGTGACATTTCCTTCCTAAAATTATATGGTAAAATATCAAAAATAAATAGCAACAAATTTTAGCATATAAATTAGCGTTTATACTTTGTCAAAAACTGGTTTTAGCCTTGCTAATTTTTCAACAGTTGTACCCGGTTTAGGATGTTCGTCAATCATTACAGTAATTGAAGCTTTCAGAGACGGTACAATAACAGGAACTATTTCTTGTTTGAAGTATCCCATTTTCGTCGCTTCTTCTGTTTTATTTTGAGACATTACTGCAAACTCGTCTTGATCTTGTCTGTTAATATTATATTTTTTGCCTATATTTTCAGCTGCAAAACACAAAAACATCATTTACATTATTTTTTTAATTTCATAGAAGAATTTGTTGATTAACTCAAATACACCTGTTACTCCAACGTGGATATTGTGCATAGCATCAATAAGACCATCATGCAATAGAGTATCTGACAACGTCATATTACCCATTTTTATTCCGGGTCTTACACAAGCAATGTGTGGTGCTTGACTCATACTTTCTTGTCCGCCACAAACAACTATGTTACTTAAGCCACACATAATCGATTGGTATCCCAAAAAGACACTCCTGTAATATTTTTTTTTAATTTAAATTTTTTTTGATTTATAAATCTAAATTTTCATAAGCGATTATAATTAAGACTGTTAAAAGTATTATGAATTGTATTTTTAAGAATAATAGCTAATATGAAGAATATAAATACGCCCAAAGCACTTTTTCACAGTTTCAAATTCACATGGTTCAAGAAAAATAGCCGATTATTTTTTTCACTTTAACATGGTGTAAAAAAAAAAGTATTATTAAGATCCAGAACAAACTAGTATGTAAATTATAGTTATTAAATGAAAATTTACAATGTTTTTTGATGATTTCACATGGCGAAATTTTGCCATTTTTTATAAAGTATATTTAGACGAAAGTTCTATTTGAATATAGTGATGGAACCTATCTTTAATTTTTATAAGGTCAGTATATATTTTTTTTACACTGTAGTCTTTGGAACATATCCACCGTGTAAAAAGAGATTTGGGTGTATACAAAAAAAGCTAACAGGAAAAATTGCTATATTAAACTGCTTTGTCACATGGTGTGATCGTATATGACAAAGTGCAATTTTGCTGAAACATAAATTTGAAACAATACGCCAATTATATATAAATTTTTGAATTACATAGCAAAATTTGCAATATTTTAAGCAAAAAAATATTTAAAATTAGTCATCGTAATTTACAATGGATCATTTTGAGACTTTTTTTTATGTAAAAAAATTGTGATTTACTTCAGTCCAGATCCACACAACATGTTGATGGTATAAGCAGGAACTCGTTCTGGTATGCCAGCTTTGAGCGCTGCTTGTCTGCAGGGGTTTTGACCTTGACCTGCCGTTAAAACCTAAAATAGCCCATTGTATACAAAAGGAAACACCACAGACACTCGTGTACAAATCAAATTTTATAAAAGACACAAAAATAGCTTACTTGTCCGAATATGACTTCGTCCACATCTTCGGCGTTTACTTGAGCTCTATCGAGTGCATTTTTGATCACAATAGCTCCTAAATCTGAAGCTTTCACAGTAGATAACGAACCGCCTAACGTTCCTGTAATTTTGCACAATATGATAGAATTGAGAAAATTTAAATTTTCATGATTTTATATTAATTGATATGATGTGGAAAAAGGTTACGAAACTTTGGAAATAGTATTATTTTTTACGTAATTAATTAAAAATGTCAAGAGCTATGTGAGAAACTTTCCAAAATTTCACTTTTATCATATGTTGTTAAGTAGGCCAATGGTCATCGTGGAGTCGTTTTCTCTTGTAGAGAAATGTAAAAGAAAATTTGGATGATATGTAAATAAATAAAAAATATAATAATGAAATACCTATAGGAGTTCGGGCTCCATTAATTATTACTACTCCTTTGTTGGGCATATTAAGTGTAACGAAGAAAACTTTCAACTGAAAAATAATTTTACTTATCAATTCTTTTAAATTAACAATTTTATAAAAAAAAATTATAATAGAAAATAATGATTGAATATTACAACGAAAATGAATTTATCGTGAAATATTAAAATTTAAAATTTCATATAAGAATCAAATAGGATTTATGAAATATAAAAAAAAAAAAAAAATACACAATTAAATTTTGCATGAATTTCGTTTGAAGATTTTCAATGAATGTAAATTAATTATTTTATACGATCAATCGTAAATTATAAGGAAAAATTTAAAGGTTATTGAATGAAAAATAAAATAAAATAATTTGAATTTGACAGGACACGTAGAGTACGTTCCTGTGAACGTATATTGAAAATTTAAAAAACGTTCGTATAATAATAAAATAATTTTACAAAAGTTTCGTTGAATAACCAACACACTCAACGAGAGCCACTTTTTGACTGACCGAATGTTGCTGGCTTAAAATATTTTGTGTATATTTCTGTGTTGCCATATATAAAAACTATTTTCAGAAAAAATACTTTAAATACACAATCATACAATTATCATAGCTAAAAATCAATTCTTTGCAATAAACATAAACAATAATATAAATACAAAGTAATACAGTGATAGTAAAGCTCCATACCCACTTGCGATTTGTAGTTGCGCGATTGTTTGGTGACAATTGCGGATTGATAGATTCTCAGAAAAATCTGAGAACTCTTCTGAGAATCCATCAGTTCATCCATCCGCCATCCATCAGTCCGTCCGCGGGACGAAATCGTAAGTGTGTGCCGAGCCTAAATAAAATAAATTAATCATTAAATCCAAATAGATTTCGTAAATGAATTAATTTATACATAAATTTGTATTTATTTATTTAATATTATTATATCAAAAATTGATTTATTCATATTGTTAGAAATTTAACGAAAATCACAAAAGAATCAAAATTATTATTAAAAAAATATCTCCAACAATGAACATCATAAAAGACAAGGATTAAAATGAAAATCAATTTTTAAAACAAACAAAAAGCATCGACGTACGTCACCGAAAGCTGGCCGCGAATCGCACCATTAAGACTTGAAATTTCATACTAACGGAGATATTCAACGGTCGTGCGATCGCAGCTGGCGTTTACGTTTTGTATTGTTACATTCTGCGAGTCAATTTCAGGCGAATCGTAAATATTCGAGAACAAAAACAAAAACCCGACCGAAGAAACGATGGAAAACGAATTTGCGACAAGGAGAGAAGCGCATTGTGTTAAAACGACCGACTTGGCGTCGCCTCTCAAAAGAGAGGCGTTCAGAGATTTGGTGAATTTGGTGAGTTGTTTGTTAGTAATTTGTTTCGATCGTTTCGTTTAGATTTTTAAATCGTTTCGTTTTGATTTGGGTTGTTATAATGTACGTGGAAGTTTTTACTGTTTGACAGTTTGAACGGCCGTTATATTTTTGAATTTGCATGACGTATCGCTGTGCGGTTTAACTGTCATTGTATTATTAGAATCGAAAGATCGTGAACAATACTTCTACGCATATTTTTTCTATAATATCTTATCATTTTATTTAGAAATTCATTATTTTTGTATTGACAGCTCAATGGATTCGAATGCAAGTCGAGTAATGGTTTTTGGATTTTGAAACAAAAATTTGTCTAAATAATAAATATGATACATAGACATATTATTTTTCTTTCGCAAATCGAAACGAAGATTGAAAAAAGCAATGACTTATAATTTTGAATTTTAGTATGCGTTTATTACTACATTTTTTTCACATTATAGCTCGTCTTTTCAATAAAGAAATATACGATTTGCAAAAAAATTATTCATTTTTACAACAAACTTTGCATCATAGACAGCGGATAAAATAGGGGCTCGGCAGTAAATAGTGCTAAGCGACATTTGTCGCTTTTAGAGATATTAAGAAAAACAGTTTACATGCATTTAGATGCAATTAAAACCAGGAGTAACCCGACATAGTCCTAATACATATACATGCCGATTTTTATGGCGATCGATCGAACGTCATCGGAGTGAAACGGCACTAATTATATATACAAACACCCATTTTTATATATATCATCATCATCACCATTGCCGAGATAAATTTTCCAACAAACCACCAAATTTTGAACAAAATTTCAACCATATCCCCTATATATAATCACGGATTTCTGTGTGTCTGTGTATCTGTGTCGATGACGCTCGCGAGTTTTCTGGAGACATTTCGCAAGGGCACGGTTATAAAATATAAATATATTTAATTTTTATTTTATTACGTAATAGTATGGTTATCAATTCGCAGCCGATGTTATTAACATCGGGTCTATATACTAGTAAACAAAATACAAAATTTTTCATACTTTTATCCCAAAGCCGTTTCGCAGCCGTTTCACTCACATTCCATACAAACAAATCCAACAAGCATTATACAAATCAAAACCCTGAACACTTAAACAATAAGGACGTCAATAGCATACAAATGCACCGAAAAATCGTCATCGCAACGGCAACCGAACGCACGACGCTTCCACCGTCGACCGATAGATGGCCGCCGCGTCGCGCCGCCATACGTACGATCAATCCGTAATACGCGCGTGTTGTCGCCGCTCGCTATTTCCATTTTTCTCACATGTCCTCCACGTTATATCGATCGTTTCATTTACTGGAAGATAGCTTCGTTCACCTGCCGAAGGCTGCGTAAAAGTCCGTCCCGGAAATTGCGAATCGGCGGCGATTGCACAACATGTAGGTACGTACGCGTTTGACACTTCTCGAACGGTTCCGTTTAGTTAATTTTGTGTATTATAAAATGCGAATTGATTTGGAATCGTTTGTTGAAAATGTTCGTATAGGGTGATTGTGAAGTGAGTCGCACGTGCGCCCCCGAAAGCCGCAACGTGTGCGTGGAATATGTATCGATCCGTTTTTAATTTCGAGTTTTCGATTATGAAGCGTGGGGAATTTGGGAAATTGGTTTTCGTTTTGTGTGTGTTTGTTGTTTTTTTTTTTTGTTATCGATGAATGCGATTTTGACAAATATGAGTGTAAACAGGTAGATGTCGGACCGTCAGCTGTGATCGTAAAACGTGCAATTTACGCCCACTTCTAGAATATTTTCAAATTTCGAAAAGCGATATGAAAATTTGATAGAAAAATTGTATGATTCGATTAAAAACCATAACGATTTAATACATACGTTTAATTTTTATCAGGTAATGCACTAATGGTTGACCGTTTTTCAGAAAAACGTAAAATTTACGGTCTTTTAAGACGACAATCTTTCGGAAAGGTTGCGATAGTTTGCTGCTTATTACATCTTATCGCACCCATTCCAAAATCTAAATTGTCATCTTTAAAAACCCTACTTTGGACATTTTTTAAGTGTTCAACCACTTCTGTCGTTACATTATAAATAAATTGCATCTATTTTTTTATGTAATATATTTTCTTTGAAAATTTTTGTATACCTTCGATTATATCTATTTTATTCATCGCAAAAAAATCAATCGTGCCAACCTTTCCATATAAGGATGCGCCTTTGTCGTCTGCCAAAACCTGCCAACGTTCAACGACCGTTGCACAAATGCAATCCCGTTCCCCAATAAGCACCTATACAACTAACACAAAAAAATAATATAACAACTCATAAAACGTACAGGATATGCAAAAATCGCGACTCGACCATATCACTTACTGTACAGTTAAACCTTGACGTGATCGAAATCACAATAATTATTTTCATCGTTATGGCGTCTCGGTATATTTTCAGGATATCGACTCCGTTCTAAACATAGAAAGTGCAGTTTAACAGATATGTATTCATCGAAAACAGTGCATAGTGCAGTGTCTGGTCAGATCGATTTTCTCGCAAGGTTCGATGAACTATTTTCGTTATGAATTATATCGAAAAGGTTGTGATAAAGTTTCGATTATTTTTTCGGTGTCGGTACGTGATGCGATTTGTATGGGTTTTTTTTAATTGGATTTGTTCAATGATGAATGTTCGTATTTTATTTTTGTATTGCGTTAACAGTTTGAGTTGTCGGTAAGAGTTTAAGTCATGTAATTACTCGGATCAAATCGCAAACTAACCGTGACCACTGTTTGTCCTTATATATGATAGGTTTGTGTTTGAAAATTTTCTGAAATAAAGTTTGTATTGTAAATTGTGTGTTAGAGAGTACGAAATATTGATTTCTCATTAACGAATTGAAATCTGAAAATATGATGATATGAAGTCGACTATATGAATTTATGAAGTCGTTAACTTTTCATATTAACACTATAAGGACCGGTCCCGCGCTAGTGCGTAAATTTGAGCCGATGTTCTGGGACCGGTCCCGCGCTAGT
>JAOXNN020000022.1:364723-408390 GCA_028571205.2 Hydropsyche betteni
ATTTTCATTGGCGCGGCCAAAAAGCGCGGCGAATTCCTCTGCTTCTTCGGCCACCTCTCCTATTGCATCTACCTGAGCCACATGGCGGTGCTCGGCGTGATGCATGGCCTCATCCTCGGCACGCGACCGGATCTCGAAACGTCAGCGCAGCTCGCGGTCAGTATCGCGGCACTGCCCGTTGCCGTGGCCGTCGGCTGGGTGCTGTACAAAACAGTCGAAGAACCATGCATGCGGTTTGCCCATTGCAAGCCGATCACAGCGCCCTTGAACGGCTGGAGAAGCACCAGGGCCAGAATAATCGTCAGCGGCACCCAGATCGCCAGATGCACCCAGCCCGGCCAATCGGTGGTCATTTCGGTTGCCATGAAGCCACCGACAGTGATGTGGCCGACGATGAGGACGACCAGATAGGCCGGAAGATCGTCGGCGCGCTGGTGGGTGTAATCCTCGCTGCAGACTGCGCAGTTGTCGACCTTTTATGATGTCAACTCTTAAAACGAAGTGAATTTCAAAACATAATAAGTGATTCTATATGAGTATCGTATACAAAAAGCCTATTCCGCGAATTTTTCACTGCCAGTAAATTCATAGAACGAATATTGACCTCCAAAAGAAAACTCCCATGATTTTATCTCGGATTATTTCGCCCCACATGGTTTTCTCCTCCATGGTTTTTATCCCCACGGTTTTCATCCCCATGTTTTTTATCCACATGGTTTTTATCCCCATGGTTTTTATCCTCATTATTTTTATCTCCATGGTATTTGCCCCCATGATTTTTGGCGCCATAGTTCCTTTCCGCAATACTTTCCTTCTTCATGATTTTCATCCCTCTTGATTTATAACTATAATCAGTAAATGTTCACATATGGAAACTTGTCTGATTCCATGATACATCTAATTCCGTGAATAAATTTGATTATTGTTAATAATTCCAAAGTATTTTAGAGAACTATATTTACTAAAAGTTTGCCACTAAACACACGAACTAACGATAATATAATGTATTGATAACCGTGTACGAATATTAATAGTATAGACGTTTTGTGACTTTTTTTTGTTTTTTCACCGTGCGGAGTACACGCATGATTCAGATTAGTAAAACAAAGCTTTTAATCTACTTCAATTTTTTTCACTGTCAGTAGGTAGATTTGATATATATTTATAAGCGTGTAGCATTTTTTTTATTAAAATATTTACAGGGATAAATGATAGCCTTAAGAATCTGAGCATTGCTTAAGCATTTTAACATTAAGTATTAATATGACAAAAAATAATCATTGCGATTGCTTTAAGTTTTAAGATAAATTACAAATATTTTTTACGCAGACATTTAATGGTCAGTGTTGATGAAAATGTTCGTTATTAAATTCATTTTTATTAAGAAAAATATTTTTCTGCATTTACTTCTACTTGTCTTGAAACTACGAAAAGTATTTAATAAAAAATCAATAAAATGGTTCCACAAAAAGAAGATTGATGTTTTCCGATTGTGAACTTTTTTTTAATTATTGTTCAATAGAAAACAAGATAATGACAAACAAGCCCTTAGTATCATGAAATTAGACAAGTCTCCCCTATCTGGTTCATTTTTTTTTCTTATCACTTCGTAGTGAATACTCTCGACTAAGAAAAGTCATTTAATTTTTTTTTTTATTATTTTCCTCTAACGAGTTTTATACAGAAGTTATATGATGATTAAACGTAGAATGATTATTTTATAAAATATTGTTTCCTGCATTAAATAGTCATAAATTAATTTGTAATTTGAAACAAGAATAAAATGTAGTTACTTATAAAAAAAAATTATAGTTTTCCACCTATCTTGACACACGGAACATGTGATCCTACTCATCATTTCTATTCATCACGAAAGCAATATCATCAAATCATTAGTTGGTCGTTTATGATCCAAAAACAAGTCAAAGAAGAGTTTGCAATTGGTATTAAACATAAATATAAATCATAATTTATAATTAAATATAAATCAAAATAATCTAAGGGCAAAATCATGGCGATTTATTTTCAAAGGTCGACATTCGTTCTATGAATTTACTAGTAGTAAATATTTGCGGAATTAAAAAAATCATATATTTTAAAATAATAAAAAAGCTTAAAATTTCCATAAAGAGTTGAAATCCAGCTAATATTGAGTCTTCGGATTACTTGTTCTTTAGTTTTGCGATACAGTAAAATAAAATTGATGTTACAATCTCAATTGTAGAATTAGATATTTTTGATATCATTCAAAGTTTGAGCATTTTCCTTGAATAGTCAAGTGGCCATCCATTTATTTACTCAACCTGCTCAATTTTGCCTATTGTGACTATTTAAAACCGATTAACTTCTAAAATCTTATTTTAGGAAACTTTGCGGTAAAAACTTTGCGATCACGAAAAAGTCACAATATAATAGAAATGCGTCGTCGAAACCATAACCTTCATTTTGAAATAACCCGTTCGAGAAAACTTTCGGAAAATTCGTAGCACCTAACTTCGAATGGTTAAGTTCATATTTATTTTTTTCTTAATCTAGATGTCTAGTAAAACATACGGTAGTCAAAAAATACCTATCGTTTGATGATTAAATAATAAACAATTAAAATAAAAAGAATCGACATGAAAATCTGTATTTTAAGCAATTTGGGTAGTTTTAAAGAGTTAAAAAATGACATCTTATTTTTTGTTTCCAATTTTTTTTTTGGAAAAAGGAAATATAAGACAAAAGGAAATATAAGAAAAAAGATAATTACAGTGGTCGAACGTATTTAAGTTTGGTGTTTATTTCTTTTCCTCCAGTCACACAGTTCCCAAAAACTTAATAATGAACGTATTGCTGAAAAAAAAACAATGCAGGAAAATTTAATCTCTACCCCCTCCCCCCATGAATTTGTTTTCTTTATCTATTTTTTGCTTTTTCCATAAAGTATTATATTTTTTTATGGCTTAATTTAAAATGTACTATATTTTAAAAAACCTAATAACGAACGTATTGGCAAAAAAAGTAGCGCAGGAAAATTCAATCCTTACCCCCCCCCTCCATGAATATATCTCTGAATATTTATTTCTTGCCTTTTTCATAAAATATTTTGGATGTGTTCTATATTTTTTATGGAAATGAAAATCACTATATTTCGCCAAAAAAATCCTATCATGCGCATCGCTAAAGGTATTTTTTGGAGATTGCGTGTCAGGGGGGGGAGGGGGGTCACGAAAATTTTCCACTGCCTATATATTTTAGCTTTTGGTGTGCCGCGGAATTATAAAAAGAACTTTGGTGTGCGGTGAGTGAGAAAAGGTTGCATAGCACTGTCCTAGACCCCCAATATTTGACGGGAAGACCTTGTCCTGCAGTGAACACAAAACGGGTTGACAACGATGATGATGATGATGAGTATTCCCGGTAGAGATATGCCGACGGGAAAAACCGGGTTTTTTCCCTAGGAATTTTGAGTGGCGGGAAAATTGGGAAAATTGAAAAAAAAAATGTAACCCGTGTTACGCCGGAGGTACTTACGTATCAATGAGATTTTCACATTTTTTCTTAATACAATTTAGTTTCATTCATTCAAAAATATGATTCTATTTATCCATTTATATTTTTATCCCATAAGAAAATGGTACGGCCGAAATCTACAGTTTGGGATCACTTTAAAAGAATCCACCAAGAATCCGGCATCAATAAGAAATTTGCAGTTATATGTAGATACTGTAATACGAAATATAACTTTCCAAATGCCACTAAAATGAATCAATGAAGCAGCAAATGATGATGCAAATATATATAAATACATAGTTCAACATATCTAAAAAGTGATTTATCTTATAGTTCCGATAAAGAAAATATTTAAACTATGGTCTCATTTTTACAAAAAAGTTTATATAGATTAAGTACATAATTACTATTTTTGTGATTAAACTTTTTGAACGTTACCTATATACCTAAGTACTAAAATATGGTATTTTATTGTTTTGGTCATTCTCAGTTTAAAAAAAATAGTTTTATGTGAAAAAACTTCATTTTTCCCAATTTTCCCAAAGTTTCCAGTTTTTTCCCAAAGTTCCCGGTTTTTTCCCGTTCGTTCAAAATTCCCATTTTTGCACATCTCTAGTATTTAATTAGTATTTTAAAAGATATTTTCTCAGTCAATAGTAACGAACGATAATGATAATCGACTGTTTATAATACCGTGTTTCCTCGAAAATAAGACCCGGTCTTATATTAATTTTACGCTCGAAAACTGGACAAGGTCTTATTTTCGGGTTAGGTCTTATTTTCGGAGAAACACGGTATGTTTGTCTATGCCAGGGTTTCCCAACCTTTTTTGGGCCGTGGCCCTCTTTTGAGTCAAATAATTTTCCATTCCTCCCCTCCAACATTTTCTCATACGTATTAAAAATATTATCCCCTACATATAATAGCGGATTTCTGTCTGTCTGTCTGTTTGTCTGTCACGATGACGCTCGCGAATTTTATTTATTTTTTACTTTTTCAAGTGTACAACCCGAACCGCGACTTTTAAATGATGATGATTTTTTTCCTTAATTAAATATTAAATATTCAAATCGGGTTTTCACATTTTATTGTTTTCCAATTCTTAACAAAACCACAGCCGATGTTATTAACATCGGGCCTATATACTATTATATATAAATCTTCATTAACCATTTTCAAATGATCAGTGTATACATCATTTCTTTGGAAATGGCAGCCGATGATAGAAATTGTGCAAATTCGTGTCTTCCAATGTTAATTTTGAAAAAATTAAGCTTTCCATAGGTAAGGCGACCATTTTTTCCAAAATAAAAATCAGTACACATTTTAAAAAAATTCATGGGGGGGGGACTAAATTTTCCTGCATCACATTTTTTTTAGTAATACGTTCATTATTGAATTTTTGGAGATAGCGTTTCGGAGGGAAGGGGGGGGGGTGTAGGCACGAGAATTGTGTTTTACCCCAGGCGCTAAACACTCTCGCTGCACTGCCACATTCACTTATAAACATGTAAAGACTATACTGATTTTATTTTACAACAAATCAGAATCAGCACAAAACCCAAAAAATCAGTACGAACAGTCACCTTAATCTGTATTGATTTTATTTTACAACAAATCAGGACAAGGCCCAAAAAATCAGTATTGTGTTGATAAAATAAGTACTGTACTGATAAAATCAGTACCAATGGTCACCTTACCATAGGGGAACATGTGGACCCAGGTTGAGAACCCCTGGTTTATGCGACCGACGCGCCAAACGAAAGCGGAAACACAGTGAGTGCGCGTCGTTTGGCGTGGCGTGTTGGCTTGTCTCTCAGTTCGTTTCGATATTTAACTACATACAGTTATTACAGTGAGTTATTTCTTATTGCAATATCAATATCTTTTTGTTTCTTTCGTTTTTGTTATTCTGATGATCCGCGATTGTTCGATCGCAGCGTGACTTTTTTTTGTTTGAGTTTCCAAACATGTCCGCCGCATCGATTTTGGGGTTGGTGCCCGAGGGGGTGGTTGGCGTTGCAAACACATTTTTCTCTTCGGATTTTAATACAGATACAAAACAATGATTGTTCATGGTGTTATATTTGTTCAGTATTCGCGCGAATCTTCGTCGCTGGCAATTCGTATGCAATTATCATCCCCCGTAAACGCTCGAATCTTGTTGGCGATTTAAAAAAAATGCTTTTATGCGAGCGAATGTCTTTTTTCTTCAAAAAGTGCTTCAACTTATGCGTTTTTGATTTAAACTATGCGTTTTTGAAAAACTATAATAATTCGTCGAAAATTTTAGGGCCTCCACCGCCTACAGGTAAATCCGCCACTGATTGTTACATTCTATATTCTATGTACTTTGCCTTGGTAACGTCTTTCAAACATTCGTTTAACCCATAGGTTCTCAACCTTATTTTCCCCATGGACCCCTAGCCCAGTATTTTATTTTTCGTGGAGCCCCTCCCCAGGATGCCTAATAGTGAAGTTTTCTAAACATTTTAATACAAATATGAACACAATGCGGCAAGTTTTTTGTATAGTGGACAATTATAAAAAAAAAGATAAAAAAATTTATTCTTATTTTTATTGAATTTTTTAATAAAAAAGAAACGCAAGTATACATTTGGATGTGGAATGAAACAAATAAAAACATGATAAAATTTTTACATAAAATTAATGTATGCTGTTAATGAGAGGGATGAACCTGATGTTCCGATATCAATTGGTCAATATTTGACTTCAAATTCGTAAGGTACAGTACAGTCGTAAATCTCCACGTTCAGTGATTTGCAACCAATTTTTTCTTTTTCGAAAGAAAATTAGTGATTGGTGGAAAAAATGTGGGTTTTGTTTATTATTTTATTATTATCATTATTGACTATGTGCGCAGTTTAAATGAATCCGATCCGCGGACCCCCATTTACATCTCGTGGACCCCTTTTTTTTCTTATAGACAGGGACCCCCAGCCGCTCCTCACGGACCCCTGGGGGTCCATGTGGACCGCTTTGAGAACCTATAATCTAAATCATTTCTATAATTATTTTGATTTGAATCGATAATTTTTACAGATTTTTCAATGCGAAATCGGTGAAAATCGTCGAAGAAAGCATCGTGGATCCAAAAAACAAAGTATTGATAACGTACACGAGGAATCTCGGATATGCAAAAGTCATGGTGGGTTTGACCTTATGCGCGATATCTCTGATATACTTTGTAATTGACAATTTATAGCTTATAATACGTGTTTAATTTGATTTATAGAGTGTGGTCGAACGAGTTGTCTATCGCGAGTCTGCCGGCGGCAAATGTGAAGCTACGCGATCCGCTTGGATCGATTCCCAAGTTTTGGGTTTTTCGAGGGCCATTCGTGCTTTCGGTATCGACCGGTTCCGTAAGAATTGCAATCAAATGGTGAGTTTAGGTCGATATGAATCGTATACTCTATAATTTTGTTTTTTTTGTACAATTTTATTTGTTAATTTAGGTGGTCGGCTTCAATCATGTTTTGATGGGGATGTTTCCTAGGAGTGGAGCGCAATCGGGACAAAATAATTCGCCTACTCCATTGGCTGCTAGTGCCGCTGCTCTCAAAGGAGTCAAAGAGGTAGCTGATCGTGCTACGGCTAACGTTTACGCCACCGTCCACCCTAATAATAGTTGACCTAACTGTACACCCAGTCATTGAGGTTGACGATAGATGTGCGAATACAAAAAAAATGGCATATTTTCTTATTTGAAGGTTTTCGTTCGGTTTGGATTTGCGTAAAGCTTATAAATAGTATTGCATTAGCATTTTGCCATATTTCGATGTTTTATCATTCTCGAAAACATGAATACCAAAAAATCACTTAAACAAGCTCGTCACTGCCACTTTTTGAATTTGTTGTTAGGTTAATAATGGAGCAAAATGGGACAATAAAATGTTGAATACATTTATATTATTAATAAACTTCTAGCACATATTGCTGATTGACAATTCTATTTAGTTTTGTTAGAGGCGGGCTAGTGATATTCCATTTTTTCAAAGTAATGTATGTAAGGATTCCAATATTACTAAAATTACCTAAATAATTATTTTTTCAAACTGGAATAAAATTATAAAATGACAATAACTTTTTTGTGACCTTTTTTTAGCTTTTCAATGTCATAAGTTGCTTTTGCTGCTGTAATTTTTCATTTTTTTTTTCGACAACATGTACTACCAGTCAATGGTAATACTGGTGATGGAATCCCCAAAAATGTGTATTCGTTAAAGTGGATATTCCATAATTATATATTTTGTGGGCTTTTTTTGTGAAATTGGTGCAATTCCATTAATGTTTAAGATATCTTTTTGCCTTTCCATGCACCGTATTTATGTTGTCTTTTAAACAATATCATTCACAATGAAATTTATTTTAAGTGTTTTATGTTTGTCACAACGTTTTAAAAATGTTTAAACGTGTGTTCATTCGTGTATATTAAATGTACAGATACATTCAACTATTATTTATTATTTTTTTTTAGTCTAGTATTATATATTTTTGTATAATATTTAGGCACTTGTGTGCTCAACAAAACTAGACAAAATATTAAATCACAAATAATTTGTCTATGTATTATAAGAAAATTTCTACCTCTTGATTTTTTATTAAATCTTGTTTCATTAATAAATTTTGTTGATTATTTTAATGTACATATGTACAAATTACATGTATAAAATTCGCTTAAGAAGAATACATATAGATTTCTTTCAAATTAGTATAATAAATAAATATGCATACGATTCAAAGTTGATATTGTATTATAGAAAATTTATGTTGAATATTCAAAATATATTTGCTTATTATTGTAATGTTTAAACTAAAATAAATTTTAAAACTTGCAAATTTTCTTATAAAAGTATTGATTAATTGTCAGACGAGCATTACTGTCAACATTTATATTAGCCATTTAAAATGAATAGAACTACATTAATTGTGTATTTCACTATTAATATTACACTCGTATGATAATTATGTAATGTTCGTCAATAAATAGATACCATGTGATTGAACTGGAATAATTTATTTCATAGATTAGTTATCAATTAAAAACGGATAGCACGGATGTTTCTCCACTCCTTTCCAAACAAAGAAATTAATAATTCTGCCATTTTCACCCTTGTCTAATTTCGACATTTCCTCCATTTCATCTTGATTCAATTCGAAATCGAATATAGAGATATTTTCTTTTATTCTACTTGGATTCGAGCTTTTTGGTATAATAGATAAATTATTTCTTATTAAGTAATGAAGCGCAATCTGTCCAGCAGATTTACCATATTTGAGGGCTATGCGTTGAACGACAGGATCTTCAAGAATATTTATATTATTCTTTAATCTGAA
Organism: Hydropsyche betteni; assembly: GCA_028571205.2. Classification (NCBI taxonomy): domain Eukaryota; kingdom Metazoa; phylum Arthropoda; class Insecta; order Trichoptera; family Hydropsychidae; genus Hydropsyche; species Hydropsyche betteni. The sequence goes on from JAOXNN020000022.1 coordinate 373,580, forward strand.
AACAAGTATTTTTTAATTATGAACATTTTTTGTATGATTTAACAAAAATTTAAATTATTCACGTGTGATTGTATTTTTTCAAAAAATGTTCCTTTGCGTTAGGATTGCCTAAAGGACTGTATGCAATCACCGCTATATTGTGTCTATTGCAATAATTTCTCAGGCTCTTCTGCTGCAAATATGCGTGACATTCAATTTGCAAAACTTGTGGCCTAATATTGCAATTCAAGGAAATATTATTTATTTGAACTTCATTGAAATTGGATAAGCCTATGTTTTTTGTGAGACCTTTAGCCATAGCTGCTTCCATTGCCTGAAATTACAAATCATGCTTAACATCATGCACTCTTTCAAACATTATTCAAATAGTTACAATCATGAACGACCTTCCATAAAGTCACGTGGTCTGTTTCGAGATCGAGTTTATATTCACCTTTCTCGTTTATCAACGGGGTGAGAGTATTTTCATCGTACAAAAAACCAAAAGGCACGTGGGCCAAGTATAAATCTACATAGTGCAAATCCAAATTTTTGAGAGACAGCTTCAAAAATTTCTCTACGTCTCCACCACGCGTTCCGATATGGGGCAACTAGAATTTTCATCTCATCAAACAATTTGCGATAACTGATTTTGTCACCTGAAAGATATCGAGAACGATTCATACTTTGGTCGTTATAAACAGTTCATCCCTTTTGACATTGTTTTTATGGAGCCAAACGTTAATAGCTTTTCCAATTACGGCTTCGTTCCCGTACGTAAAAGCTGTGTCTATATGTCGGTATCCCGCATCTAAAGCGGCCGTAATGACATTTTCCATTTCTTCTGCATTTGCCTTTAGAAATGAGGAAACTATTAAAATCAATCAATAGATTTTAAGATATGGGTTAAATATGACTATTCAGTTCGATAAATAAAGGTGTTTTGGTGAATAATTTCAATATGAAATTATCGGTGTGATTAACTCACTTGCCAAGTTCCTAGTCCTATTGAAGGCATCGAAAGATTTGTTGTATGTAAAATTACCGATCGCATTTTGTTACGTTTTCGTCGCAAATATCAAAACTAGCTAATTAAAAGGTTTGCTATGGAAACCTGAGTTGAGTAACGTTCAAACAAACTGAAAAATCTGGCTGAAATCCAAACGCTTACATCGAATAATTATTTTTAGCCGAAAATGCTGTTGCGCTAAATTCGAAAAAAATTTCAAACCTCGTTTTAATTCAAACGCGAAACTTTGCACTTTTCTAATTTTATACATTTTTTTTGCACCGTCAAATTTATTTCTAGAAAACGTTCCACAGAATTATCAATAAACAAACAACCTTGTTTACATTTTTTTTTTCTTACAAATTCAATGATTCATTCGATTTTAGTAACAAAAAATAATTCGATATCGCATTTTTTTTTCATTTATTATTTTTAGAATTAAATAAACCCACTAAAGTAACATTTACACTGCGTATCTTTGCCTATCGCATTTCAAAGATTATCCAACAGTTATTGAACATCAAAGATTATCGATCTTAATAAATACGATTTCAATTTAATAAAAACATTTAATTGCATTTTATAAAGGCAATAAATCAAATGATCAGAACTTTAATCAAAAACGGTCACTATAAAATGATGAATTTTCAGAATAAGATAATAATAATAATAGCGAAACGGTCAGAATAGGTTAGGTTAGATATTATTCTGACCATTTAATATAAATTCTGACAAATCCAGATAAAATTCTGACCAATGTCAAACAAATTCTGATAAATGGTATAAAAACTCTGACCAAAATCGAACTTAAGTTCTGACCATTTAAATAGTAGCCAATATAAAAAGTATTGGCTAAAGGTGAATAATAACAGCGTGGCGACGAGTTGGCACATAATACCTGGACGATTTCCGTCTTTCTTCGACGACCAGAATGACCACCGTGACGCCACCGATATCCAATACAAAATTAATATTCTTATATCATTTTGATATAAGATCTAAATTTGCTTAGTATATTGAAGATATTTTATATTATTAGTGTAAGCGAATTATCATTTAATACACGCGATGATAAAAGCGCTTATATCATACACAAAAATTGCACAAACTTTCTATATAAATACATCGTGTCTGTTCGTGGATTTAGTACGGCCGCGGTCTTTGACTCTGACGGTCGTGTGGTTTTTGTACGGGAGGCAGTCGCCGGCCGGTGAGTTGCCCTTTGACCTCAGGGTCGAGTTCATCCTTTCGTTTCTTGCATACAAATCAAATGGATTATTAATGTCTAGGTCAGAACTTGCAATGGCGTTGTAAGCGATATCCGCAAGGTCTATATGCGTATGTACCTGCGCAACGTTTCGAGATCGTTTAGCGCACGATCGTTTTCGGTTTTCTAAATGAAAACCGAACGTTCCAATTAGAACTCAATAAGATTTCGATAAATTGGGGTGACCTTGTGGTTTTTTTTCAGTTTGTAATGCGTTTCAATGTCGCTGTCGTGTGGACTGTCGAATCGGGTGATTGTGCAGTTTAGGTGCGTAAATTATGGTCATCGGACGTTTGCCACGAACGGCACTGGCCCATATAGAGTGTATAACGAAATCTGTGGAAATTTTCGGAATAGTATGATCGAACACTTTCGTGGCCGATGACACAAATTGTCATAAAAAATTTTTGTGCAGAAAGCCGATGACATATAGTGTCCCAAGATTCATGTAAGATTTAAAACTAAAATTTATTGCATTAATTTTGTGACACTTATCGGCTATCTGTGTAAAAAATTTTCACGACACGTTTTTGTGTCATCAGCTACGAAAATGTAACCGTGAGCCGATATATCGCCTTTTTAAAAAAATATATTTATTTTCTTTTTTTGAATATATTTTAAGAAAAAAATTGATATTAGGATATAATATTCTTATATTGATTAATTATTGCAAACATCCTAGTGTTTTGCTTAATTTTGGACATAAATACATCAATCGAAGAAATGGAGTTTTTTCTCTCATGCAATCTAAATATGGGATTAGTGAAATTATTTAAATTTATTTTTTACTTGTTTGCACGTAAAGAATGTTAATACATGTAAAGGAATGTAATATAATTTTTTTTTAATTACATTTGAAAACTGCTTTAAAAAATCGGGTTTCTTTTAATTTTATTTTTTTTCCTTTTTTGTTCCTTTTCAAATTATTTCAATTGAAATATACTTATTTATTTAATATAGATACTTAGTTATACATGTTTTTCAATAGAATATAAAAAAATCTAAAATTTTAGCAGTGTTGCGAAAAATATGAATATCCTCAAAATCAGATATTTTCTAGGGTATTTTTCGCACGTTATTGAAAATTTCCAGGGTACTGAGAGGGTTAAAATAAATTATGAAGCCTTAATCAGATCGTTTAACCATCTTGTGATGCTCCAAATGTGCTCTTGTCGATGTGTGCAAATGTAATATGTGCTGGTGTCATTTGGAAAAACGTCTGGTCACCGTAAATTTTTCATTGGCAAATTTGCATTTAAACATGAATTTGCATTTATAAGTTATTAAATTAATATATTGTACGCATATTATGCGTAATTTATGCATTTGTAGTTCGTAATTTTTTTTTATTTTTTTAAATATATTTCTCGCGTACTTTGAAGGTTATATTTGTCAATTTTTAATTACATCTTAACTGGTTTACATGTTGTACAGTAAACAGTACAAAGGTATATCTGAACTTTGAACATGTGAAAATTTTTACGATCTAACAATAAGAGAAAATGATTCGTTGAAAACTGACAAACGTAACCTCTCTACAACACTACAAATTATGCACGAAATTTTTTAAGAAATCCAATTTGAGGATTTATAATACGCAAATAGCCATTAAATTTAATTGAATAACTTATAATGCATTGTTATTCATTAAAATATAAAATTGTTAATAAATATACGCACCTAAAGTTCAGATGATCTCATCTCATATTAAAATAAATTGCGAAAAATTCTTTCAAATCTGCGAAAACGCAGTTTGACCTGTACATAGAAAAATTACCGATTTTTTTTCCGCACATAAAAACGCGTAAGATTCTTCGTATTTTTTACAACGTAATTTGAATCGTATAAATCTATACTATCATCCTCTAATATTCCGACAAAACATGAAACGTTTATATCTGTTGTAAATTGTGACGACAATTATCGCTGAACTAATCAATTTTAAACGTATTAATAGAACGAGTATCGACTTGAGAGGTGTTTGGTCACGTCATTAAGGAATTTAAATTAAATTTATCGATTCGAAGAATTGTACAATTTTGTCCAAAGTCCGTTTGTACTAGACGAAACTTGCTAATGGTGACTAATCAATTTTCTGAAAGTCGGTGAAAACTTTTCGGAAATCAGTTTGCATGTTGCCTCCACTTTGTTAACGTTGTCCACTTTTCAGGTTGTTACAAGGAATTGAGATGAGTGCGTGTTGCAGACTTCTTCGATATGCCGCAGTGAAAATTTTTGAGCTTACTTTGGTATTTCTACTAGTTGTTTATATTCCCGGTCTGCCTCCGGATGGGTCTTTTACTGCCACTAGGTGATTATCTTCATATTTCTTAAAATAATATTTAACATAAAAAAACATTTTATGTATAATATTTTTCACATATGAAAATTGAGTTTTTTGTTTGAACAACTTAAATTTTATGTTTATAGAGTCAATTTGTATTGAAAAAAATTAAACGATTAATCATTCGTTAAATATGTTTTAGAAAATTATAATTAAAAGTCTGACTGTTTTGAATTTACTTTAAGAATTAAATAATTTTTACTGAATATTACAAATAACGTATTTGTATGTAACCCTTATATCGAACTCGGCTTATATCCATTTGGACTTTGACACAAAATTTTTTTATGTTCCTGTTAAAGCATATGTGAATTGTGATAAGTTATTTGTTATTTGGGTGATTCTTTATGGATTGTCATATCATTATTAAAATTGGTGGAAAAAAAACATCAAAAATAATGGTGTCAAAGTCAATTATACTGACTATAGTGACTCATTATTTATACTGAATTTCGATGCTAATACTTTAAAATATCAATCAGATACGGCAAACAATATATGATATTTAATAATTTAATAATTATTAATATATTTTAAGTGTTGAATATTTAAAAGTTTTAACTTATGACAAATTTTCTTTGAGCGGTTGTTTTGCAGATGATGGATATTTGTTTTTCTCATTTTTTAACAAATATATTATTTAAATAGCAAATAATACTTAAAATAAATTTTAACATACTAAGAATATCAGAAAATAGGTAAATTGATTAATTAATTAAAAAAAAAAATGTTAAAATTTTTATGACAAAAACCCACTTCTTTCGATATAGCTAACAAATGATAATAAAAAATAAGTGTTTTAGACTAAAAAATGCCAATCATTACAAAAAAATGCTAGGTGGATATATGGATAGCCACACTATTCGTATTCCAGAGTAACGCTGGGTATTGACATAAGGTTTGAAAATTTAATACAATTTTTTTTGCAGTATTACGCCTTCAAAACCATTAGAGGGGCCTTACTCACTAAATAATTTCTTGAACAATGCCGATCATTTATATGAAGACAAAGTCAGAGGTCCAGAATGTTTTGCCGAGTGGAAAGGTGAATTATATACCTCTGTCCATGGTGGCGAAATTGTGAAACTTTTACCGAACGGTCAAGTTACTCCCATCACCAAAATAGGGCTTTCTTGCGGTCAGTTTATATTTCAATTACTTTTTTTTAAATAATTATAAGCATTGATTTAAAAAAAATTCTTTTAGATGGTTATTGGCAAGAGCCAAAGTGCGGCCGTCCTCTTGGAATCGAATTCGATAAATCTGGTATTTTGTACGTGGCCGACGCATATTATGGAATATGGAAGGTCAATATTGCTTCGGGTCAAAAGCAATTATTAGTCTCACCTAGTGTAGAAATCGAAGGGAGGAAACCTAAAGTTTTCAATAGTATAGCTTTAGCGTCTAATGGCGATGTCTATTGGACTGATTCATCATCAGATATTTATTTGGAAGACGGCATTTTTGGAATGCTCCTCGATGGAAGTGGAAGGCAAGTGTACAATTTATTTAATGTATTGATTATTTATTAATTTTTCATGCGTAATATGGGTTTTTAAAATCGATTTTATTTTTCAGATTGTTTCATTATGATGCTGCTAAAAATAAAAGTAAAGTGCTTTTGGATGGTTTGTGGTTTGCTAATGGTGTAGCATTGTCACCGAGAGAAGATTTTGTACTTGTATCGGAAACAGCTCGCAGTCAAATACGACGATATTATTTGAAAGGAGAAAAGAAAGGCACCGACGATATCTTCGTTGATGGCCTACCCGGTATTCATGCACTCAAATGATTATTCATGTAAAAAAATACTCATACTTAATACTCAATTTTTCGTTTTTAGGTGTACCTGATAATCTTAAATCTTATCCCAACTTCGTGTTTATGCCATTAGTTTCACCGAGGGATGATAAACATCCTATTATATTCCAATCGTTGGCTCCTCATCCAATGCTTAGAAAATTCATTGCACGAATCATTGGCCTCATTCAATTGCCCTTCCAATTTGCCCAAAAAATTATGCCTCATTATGTTTTCGAACGGGCAATTCATTGGGTATGTTACATCAAATTCATAAGTTTAAATAAATTGAAGCGTATCTAAAATTAACATAATATTCATTTCAGTTGGGTCATTTTGAGTCTGTCCAAGCAATTGTAGGTAAACGTTCAGCTATTGTCAAAATTGATTGGGCAGGAAATGTGATTGATACTTGGTATAACATCGATGGAACTTTGTCTGGAATAAGTGAAGCAGTTATCTATAAAAATCAACTTTATCTTGGAAGTCCGTACAATAAGTATATTGGACGAGTGCCTATACCTGGTGCCAATGCTGAAAGCGTTATTTTGGAACAGCCTAGGATGCAAGAACCGCCTAAAGTGAAACCAACTGAAGTTCCGACATCAACCCAAAAGCCTGCAACGAAGAAACCAGAGCCAGTTGAACCGCCTAAAACTACACAGCCTCCTACAAAGCCACCTACCCAGACGACTAAACCTCCAACTCAACCTACAAAACCAGCTCAAGCTTCTCCAAGCACTCCACCACCTACACCAAAAGCTACTCAGGCTCCGAAAACAGTTAAACCAACTGAAAAATCTACCCCTCCACCAACAAAAGTGCCTAAAGAAGGAAAAAACACCGATTCAACTAAACCTACCCCAATAATCGAGAATATTCCTTCCGATACTATGCCTCCTAAAAAGGAACATTTGAAAGTCATCAAAAAAGATGGACCCTCCGAAATGCCCCATCCCGACACCGTGAAAGTAGAAAAACCAGCAAAAGCAAAACCTGCTCAGAACAAAAACGAACTATAGTTCTCATCTAAAGAATGAAATGGCAGTTAATTTTGTTTTTTTCTTCATACATTTAAAACGAAATTAATAATAAATTTCACTGCCAATATTGTAAGATGTTATAGTTGAATATTGAGAATATTACAAATGCAGCTATTTATACGAACATACTTTACATTTGTACACACGTACATAAAATTTGTACACTTATACACAATATACATACAAACATACACATATTCAAATTCACATACACACATTCGAGATACATCCATACATCATATGCACAAATAACGCAAATACCATTTAAAGTGTGCATATGGTATTTGCAAAATATACACTTTTCATTTGATATTATTTGTTTATTTTTGTGGACTAGGTTGCCTTTTTTTGTTTGTTTATTCTTATTACGTTTTCTAGATAATTCAGGAGCAGCTTTAAAAATTCACATAAATTTTCCAATGAAACAATTATACTAAAATCCTCTTTTTGTTGTTGCGCTATGTGTTGTTGCTTGTTATTTTTTATTGTTATATAAGTAAAGGGTAATTATATGTGTATATATATATATATATAAAAATTTCTATTCCAATCTTCGACTGTGATTATTTTTTGAAGAGTAAAATCTTTATACTGCATTAAATATAAATAGCAATAAGACGTTTTCACTAGCGTAAATACTCCCGTTTAAATGTTTCTTTATTGCATTGCATTAATTCTTTATAATTTGTATGATATTACGAAGTGGCAGCTTGTTGAGAATCACTACTGTTTTGTATATAAATATTTATACAAATTAAAACATCTCGATGAATCTTTTTAAAGTTGTGTTGTGTATAGTTTAGGTGAAAGGAAAGCAAATTTTTTGAGCTTCATATATTTATTTAGTTTCTATCGTAAATCCTATCTTTATAAAAGTTCACAATTTAGAATGGGACTGTAATTTTGAAGTTTGATATTCACTTGTGATACATGCTTCCATATATAATTAGTATAAAATGTTTGGGTTTTGTATTTTTTTACTTCAAGATTATTCACATGCAACGAAATATATTTAGTAGTTCACATTTTTATGTGATATAAAATTACTATTTATATAGTTTCGAAATGGTATATTATATAAATATTTTTTCACTTGGTCTTTTTTAAATATGTTGATCTTTATCGTGTATACGTTTTTTATAATGTAGTATTTGAATTTATATTTTAACACGTTGGTATTGGCATATACATATCACTCAAGTTTGAACAGTGACTGTGATGACTGCGTGGTTATTATCATTTTGTATTTATTTTAATTTTTTTTCTAATTTGCCTGGAAAATGTGTTTACATTTTAGTTTCAGACATGTTTGCGCTGGTTTGCAATAAAAGTAATTAGGCTATCCATCACACGAAATTGTGAAATGTTCATCTCACATAAAGGATCTTCGAGATTAGATAATCAAAGTCAATGAACATTGATAATTTTGATATGTTTGATAATATAAAAATGGCAATAAACGTCAATGTCAACGTGTTGAATAAAATTATGGTAAACTTAAATATTCTAAATTGTATCTGTTAAAAGCTTCTGTCTAGTTTTAGAAAACTCTCCACTTAATTTTGAGGTATTTTAAAGTAAATAACATATTTTATTTGATGTAATAGAAAATGCTACTTTTTGGGAATTGTTTTTCTTATTTGTTCCAAAGAACATAACAGTTGTTGCAAATAACATCAATAAAGTATATAGATTCAAAACTAAATCTGTTTTATTCAATATCCTGCAAGCCAGCACTAAAAATGCATAATGCATAATTCATCTTATAAGGCAGAAAAATCCCAAAATGACTTATAAATAGTTGCGAAACATTTCGTTATTATTAGTTTAAAAATAGATCCAAATCCAAAAATGAATCGATTTTACAATTTTGTTTTAAATTGAAAATAATATACTCTTGATAGATTATATTTTTTCTTTCCAGTGGAGGCTTTACTTCAAAGGGGAAGCGAGTTGCTGCCAATTCTCGACTTTTCGCTTAAATTTATAAAAAAAGAGTTCATTTTCAAAATAATTCACGTCAATATCGAAAAAAGCATGATAATTTTTTAAAACATTTGTAAAAGTCGATTAATCGCAAGTTTATTAATTAAATAGAAAAATTAATTTGTATTTTAATTTGAAGCTCCAAATTAGTCGTATTGCATACAAATAATCCCTCCACTGTAATCTTCCAGTATCGAAAATACAGCAAACCCCCCTATAACGTCGAGATAGGTTAGATATTATAGGGGGGATTTAGGGAAATCAATAAATGAAACGTTTTCATTTTTCTTTTTAAAATTGTTTCAAATGTATTTGAAACAAGCAATTAATACTTACAAATGTCAAAAAAAAAAAACAAAAATGAAAGTATTTCATTTATTGATTTCCCTAAATTCCCCTCTATAATGTCAAACCTATTTCGACGTTATAGGGGGGTTTACTGTAGTATGATCAAAATAATGACAACAAAATAAATGGTCAGAATGTTAGAATAAAATGACGAATTGTCAGAATAAAATAATAATCGGTCAGAATAAAATTAGGTTAGGTTAAGTTAGGGTTCTTAATATTATTCTGACCGTTTAATTAAAATTCTGACAAATGTCAAACAAATTCTGACGAACGGGATAAAAATTCCGACCAATATCGTATTCGAATTCCGACCATTTAAACGGTAGCCTTAAAAGCAATAGTCGCATCGTTCAACTATCACGTAGTCCTCCAATCGTCCGAAAACGAGTCGTATCGACGTGTGCCATTGTCCCGTGTGCTAGTGTCATTTGACCAAACGTCATCCGGCCCCAATTTTTTCACCACAAACAATTTTTTTATAATAAAAAAAACAAAGAAATCAATACAAAAACCGCAACAATACCAAAAAAAAAAAACAAACACCCCCCAAACAAATGGCCACGATCGACCGCGTTACGTCCGCTGTCAGTGGGGTGAGTGACGCATGCGCGTTTGACAGGTGTCGCGGGTCGATCCTCGTCCTCGCCAGAAGGGCCGTCCCGCGTACTCCCTATTCGCCAGTCGACAGTCAGCTGGTGGCGGGCGCTGGGTGCTGGGTGCGCGCGCGTGCGTTCGTTCCTCTGCTGCGCGCACGTTGATGCACAACTGACCAGTTCGCACGCATTCGCATCCGCATCCGCATCCGCATCCGATTCGCAATGTTCTCGGGGCTGACGAACCAGGTGAGCTCGTGGATGGGGGCCGCGAAGGGCGAGCCGCAGGACGAGGAGGTCCCCACGCCTACTAATGTCAAGGAGGGCGAAGCGCCCGAGGCGGAGAAGGCGCCGAGGTATGCCCTTTTCTTTGTTGCATCTTTTCGGCTGTCGGAGTTTTATACGCATATACGCATAGGGGCGGCCGCTTGCGTCATTGTTTCTACGCGGTGGCCGCTTCGCGTTCGGGCGATGTGGTTTTTTTTTTGTTTTTATTGATCTGATGTCGATGTTTAATAGGGGGTTGCGAGATTGCTGCCGCGTTCGTTCGGCGGGGGTTGATTGATAATGTTGTGCATTTGTTGCACAATGCAAACGCATGTATAGATTCGTAGTTTAACTCTTTAGGTCATTGTATTAAATGTGTCCTACTTTTTTGATACTTAAGAATGTATGGTGGGTTATTTTTCAAACCACCTCAAAAAAATTAAATTGCACATACACAGCAGCTCGAAATTTATCTCCCTTATAACATTTTTTCCATTTTTGTTTAATTTTTTTTGTAATTTTGGTTCCTAGTGAATAATTTTGAAAAATTTTTTAATCAAAAAAATTTGTACAATTGGATATTTTTTTCTCCAAAAAAATCATGTGCCTCGAAGAGTTAAATTTTATTTAACAATTATTAGTATTTATTTGATTAGACTTATAATTAATTCTTTTGTTTAGTTTAAAAAAAAATAGTTAAATAAATACAGTAGTCCCCCCTATAACGTCATTTTTTTCAAATGCATTTAAATTCAAATTTTTGAAATGTATTTGAAAAATACAATTAACTCCTAAAAATATCAAAAAAAAAAGAAAAATGAAAATGTTTCATTTATTGATTTCCTAAATTCCCCCTATAACGTCAAACTACCTCGACGTTATAGGGGGGATTACTGTATTCACAAAAATTTCATATACAATATCAAAATATTTCCATATAAATACACTAAAATAAACAATTTTCAAACAATATTGATTTTTTACAACATTAAAAAAAAAAACAATTTTATCTAATAAAATATCAAATAATTTAAATACATATCCTTATCTCTGGTTATATTTATATAAAAGACACACCTTAAATAATCAACCTTAATTTCCCGAACGTATCGCTTTTGATGTTTAGTCCTACAAAGACCGGCAGCCGACTCGACATGTTCACCAACGTCAAGTCCCAGATGACTGGATGGCTCGGTTCCGGGATACCGATTCCGGGGTTGAGGAAAGGCGGCGAGGCGGAAGCCGCTCCCGGCGATGCAGTCGAAGCGCAACCGGAACCGGAACCGGCCGCCGCGCCGGCCACGGACGGGGTCAAAGATGAGGACGACAATTCTAGGTACATTAGGTACGGGGTTATCCATCGAATGATGAGTCACTAATTTTACAACACTTTTCGTTTTACTCTATATTATATATATACCGTACTGCATTCTTAATGATTTTTTGCAACATTGGTTCAATTCGTATTGTGTTTCTGAAAATTTGTCCGTATTTAGATCTGACATAGTTTTTATTTATTCAAAGATGTATGTATATTTAGTGCATGCGATTAAATAAATAGTGCATCTTTGAATTTTTTTTTTAATTTAATTTTATCTGCAACAATAAGGTAGGGTATTGAATTTTGTTTTAAAATTTTTTGCATGATTTTTTTCTGATCAATTTTTTTTATGAATATATTTATTTTTCACGACATGCATTTTGATGACGATCGTTTTTGTGCATTTTTTATTGAATTTTTTTGATTTTCAACCACAAACGAACAATCACTTTGTGGGTCACTGTGTTATTTATTTTATTGTGAAATAATCGATGGTGTGATTTTGGTTTATTTTTTTAGATTATGTTTATGGTTTATTTTGTTGTACATAAATGTGATTTCCATTTATCTTAGTGCTCTGGAAAAAAATTAAAACCAATGATGCAAACAATTTTAGATAAAAAAAACGCACATACATGCAGAGCTGACCTGGAGATGTTATATTTTTCATTCGATTTAAGTTTTGTATGTTCGATCCTGCTTTTTTTCAACAAAAGCACCTGAAACATTGTACAATATCTTAATTTAATAGCATTTCTATACATCTGTTACTTTTTTCATTACATTGTGTGTTTGATCCATTCGCTTAGCGCAGACAATGCTGATTAGGCATCAACATGTATTAGTGACATCATTTATGGATGAACCCCATATGTTTTCTTTTATTTTTGATTTTGTTGAATATTATTATCATTATTTTAGTTTAACAGATTTTTCACTCGTTCATTAGTACACATTTTTTATTACTATGCATTATATTGCTTTGAGATTTTTTAGAGAAAAGCTTTTTAATTCCTGTTACACAATATCTGCGTCATGTTGATTGATAAAAAAAATATAAATGACGTTTCTTTTTTCAAATTCGGAAAATTTAAAAGTGTATGATTCAATACACATTACATCAAAATGATCGTAAGATATTTTCGTTGTGCTTCAATATGTTCTTAGCTTGAAAAACTGCACATCAATAAAATACTATTTTCGAATTATTAATTGGCAAATTGTTTATTTATATACTTCGAAATCGACGAACCGTTTCGTGATTTATTTCTGAATAGTAATCTATTGAAATACGTATGAAAAATTGAACTGATGTTCGAAAGAAAAGCACAAACACGACCTTTTGCAGGATGAGTGTTAATGTTATTCGGTTGCAGTGACACAGGAGGAGCCGACAGTGGTCCAGCTTCTCCCACGGGAACACCGACCGAAGAGAACACTGGCCAAATGGGAAATGGTACGTTCAAAGTTACTGTTATTGACTGTAAAATTTTCCGACTTGTCTATCAAATTTAATACGAAAAATTACTTGTAACATAACTATTGATGTTTCTGCTCAACAGTCACAACTAAAGCTGTAGCCGGTGCAAAATCATTGGGTAGTTTTCTATATTCAGCCGTCAACAAGGCTGGAGCAAAAGTCAGCGAAGCCGGGGCTAAGATTAAGAAAACTGTCGAAGAAAACGTAAGTTGCACCGATCGTAAATCCGCGAATTTGTTTTTCGAAAAATTTCCCCGAATAGTTTCCGACATTTTTCCCAGTGCATCCTACGGGATGATATCGGAAGTGGGTTATTGGGTCAGTAGGCTTCTATGAACGTCAACTCAGTTCATGACTCTATAATTGATTCTTCGTACCAAAAATAAAATATAATTTAGCAAAAAGCTCCATTCATAAAACATTTTGATACGTATCAATTCTTTTTATCCCCATTTAATTCATTCAAATTCAAAAATTCCATCATATCGAAAATGCTCGATTATTTTCGAAAAACAACACATCGAACCATCTATTTTTAATACAAAACGATTTATCGGCAGTGGTGTGCGTCGGGCATGTCGGTTGCAACTCGACGTGCACGGTTACTCCCGACGGTGGGTTACGTAACCGAGCGGCCGTTATCGACCGGCCGCGCCTCCGCCCCCTGGGGGCTCCTCCCCCGCCCCTTTCGCCCCCTATGCCCCCCCCGCACCGCCCCTCACCACGGTCCGACGCTTTGCTACTTTCGCGAATTCGCCGATTTCGCCGATTCGCACTCTTCCCGAACGATTGATTTCGAACTTTTTTTTTTATTTCGTTCGGGTGACAAACGCTTAAAAGGGTATGAAAAATCGACCCCGGGGATTTGAATGTTTACGCATCAATCTCGTTTAAGTTCCCGAATGTAAAGATTTACGTGGATGGGGATACTTTGCGCCCGTATTAGCTGGCCTTAGGCCAGAGTGTGGGCTACATTGCACCAGTTACATGGCGACCCAGTCTTTACGTAACCCAGACGAGGATATCGACCCAAAAATACGGTACGTTTTCGTCGCAAAACTCGATAACGTCGCTTTTATTTCGGCGTTCGCATCCCCGAATTCCCGGAAAGGCTGTGTGCTGAGGAGCGGTCTGAAACTCGATTAGAGTCCGTTCCTGTGAAAATGCGATCTTCGTAGATATCCAGAGTACGTGATAAGAATGTGTTGTTGAATGTGGTTTTTTTTTTTTTAGAAAACATCGTTTAATGATACGTACGTGACTTGTCGCGTATCCGTCGTGAAATCTTAATTAAAATTTCAATGTTTTGTGTGTGTGAAAAATCAATCGAGTTTTCATAGAAAAGAGTAACAGATATATCGTTGCGGTAAAATGATTTCAGCATAAAGGTTCGAAGCTCGATTCGATTCTCGTTTTGTATGGAAATTAATGAGACGTGTCGGAAAATTGCGTACGTGCGATTTTCCGATTTTCCGTCGCTCGTGACGCCGTTCGTGCACGACCGTATTATTATATTATATATATTATTCGAGAGATTATTCGATTATTATGGTATTAGTCGTTTTCGTTCTATAAATATAGTATTATTTTATGTATAATAATACCACCTACGCGTTCACGTGAAGTTAATCCCTCTAGCCGAAAAGAAAACACGTACACTTTATATTATTTTATCGACATTCAAGTTCTTCTCATGTCGTGATCAAATACGAAGTCATGGCGATATATTACAATTGAATATATGTATCATTTTATATTTCAATTTTTTAATAAAAAAAAGGTAAATTTTTACACTATTGATTTTTCAATGAGAAAAACATTTAATATTATGTCTGCGTATATAAAACACATCTCCTATATATAATAGCGGATTTGTGTGTCCGTCTGTGTATCTGTCTGTTTGATGACACTCGCAACTTTAAAACGCGATTATTTTTTTGCGTCTGTAAAATTATTCTTTATGCGTATACATTTAACGTCTATAATATCATGATTATGAAAGTGTCTCTATTGACACATGCAATACGTCGATTATTACGCAGTGGAAAAAATATTTGAATCCCCTATATATACTACTAACCCTATATCCCTACTAACTACTGGCTTTGCCTATATGTCACCAACAAATAACGAATGAACTATTTTGATTTTATTAATTAAATATTCAAATCGGGTACACATTTCGGGTTTGCATAATCGGGTTTTCACATTTTATCGTTTTCTGTTTCTTAACGAATCCACAGCCGATGTTATTAACATCGGCCTATATATTATCCCCTATATATAATCACGGGTTTCTGTGTGTTCGAATGACGCTCGCGAATTCGGTCGCGCTCGTGACTATGGTCTTTAAGCATATACAGTTAATATGATGCTTATTACCTACTAACTACTTTGCCTATATGACGTCTGGTGACAATAACAAATGAACCATTTTGATTTAATTAATTAAAATATTAAATATTTAAATCGGATACGGGCATCGGGCAGCCGATGTTACTAACATCGGGCCTATTTACTAGTAGATTATATAATAACATTTATTTTATGTCGCTAATAAAAAAAACGCTTATTTTCCGAACAGCGTTTTCGTACATTTTCCCTCCGGCGACGTTTATGTCAGTTTCAACATCGCATTAAATTCTATTTTCGCGTATCGTAATATTTTTTTCCCCAACAAAAACAACCTCCCCGTCCGTCTTACGATCGATCTAATTAAATTTCCCATTACTCATCGAACACGACCATCTCCCCCGTAACCAACCCCACAATCGGCTTATCGTCCTCCGCCGATTTTTCCTCATCGAAGACCAGCTCGAATCCGCATCCGCCACTTGTTGATCTGGCGACAGTCCCCGCCGGGCCAACCGATACACGACTCATATCCAGGATCGGCGACAAAGCCTCCGACGCGGGATCCCTAATGCAGATCGACGACAGTAAAAACCCGCCCTTGCCACGCTCCGTCCGCATCCCTTGTTCCCGCCGTCTTGGCCTCCCTCGTATCGATCCAGCGGGTCCTTTTTGCACCACCCCGTCTGGCTCCTCCCTTTTGACTCCTCCCCCCGTGGCGGAGGACGAATGGAGTTTTCTGGACTCGGAGAAAGGATGTGTGGGAGACGTGCAGCGGTGTTGAGGCGCGTCGACCTACGTGTTGCTTTGGGATTCGGTCTTGTCCTTTCTTTCTCTTTTGCGGTGGATGTTGAGGTGGTGTTTCGTGCGGCGAGATTGCTTTGGGGATTTGATGGGGTTTTTTTTTTTGTTGTTGTCGTCGGTTCAGGTTTTATTAGACGGTGTTTTACTGCAAAGTATTGGATGTTTGTTATACGAGTAGTGATAGGCCCGATGTTAATAGCGTCGGCTGTGAATGCAAAGTTTGAGGAAAGTCGAAAAGTCGATGCCTTTGCCCGATTTGAATGTCCCCTGTATATAATCGCGGATTTCAGTGTGTGTGTGTGTGTGTGTGTCCGTCTGTTCGAATGACGCTCACGACTTTTTATAGTATTGATTCTAATATGGTCTTTATGCGTATACAGTTATTGTCTATAATATGATGCTTATTATCTACTAACTAATGGTTTTGCCTATACGTGTGTATTCGTAACGGTGACAATAACAAATTAACTATTTTGATTTTATTAATTAAATATTCAAATCAGGTACGGGCATCGGGCAGCCTATGTTATTAACATCGGGCCTATTTACTGTTTAATTAATAAAATCAAAATAGTTCATTTGTTATTGTCACATATAAACAAAGTCAGTAGTTAATAGGTAATAAGCATCATATTATAGATGTTAACTGTACAGTGTACACGCATAAAGACCATATTAGAATATCTATATACTTTATAAAGTCGCTAGCGTCATTTGAACACACACACACACACACACACACACACACACAAATCCGTGATTATATATAGAGTATTTATCAGTTTGAATTTAAATTTTTGTTTTAACAACATTTTAATTATCATTATGTTTTCATCTTTTCGTTTCGGTTGTGAACTAATTTTGGTAGAAATGGTTTATTTAAAAAAAATATGGAAAATGATTTTCCGCAGAAAATGAAGAAATGTTCCGTGAAAACTCATCAAAATTTACATTACCCTAGAATGGTTTTAAATAATGCGGAAAGTTCAAACCAAGATGTTCAGCTAAAATTTCAGTATTTGTAAAAGGTTTCAACATGGAAAATTTTTAGAAAACGCTGTTATGGATTACGAAAAAAATATCTGTCGCTTCAGAACGATAAAATCGAATGGATGTATGCAACATAAAATTTTATCGTTTTTGAATACGTTTCACAGAAATATGTAAAGAATAGAATACTTTATATCTTTTACTTACAAATTTATATTTTGACAATATATAGATTTGATTTATATCATTTTTCCAAATTGAAAAATAAAACACTTCTCTCAGTATCAGCAACACTATTTTTCAGACGTATTACGTATTTATTTTCACTGAATCGATAGCAAACTTGGCTTGAACCTCACTCTGCCCGCATCCCTTCATACATAAACCATTTCCCCTCATCCCTCGCATTGCAAAATCTTCCCTATTTTTCGCCGGCGTGACTTTTTCGAATTATTACATCCATGAATATGTTAATTTCGCGTGCCCGAACCCGCCGAGAATAACGATCGTGGGAAACGGCGAAAGTGAATTTTCCCATCCCCGACTTAATTAACCCGATCCCCGATTATTATTCTGGGGAAACTGTTTCGGAAAATTTCACGTGTTTATTATGAAGATTATGGACGGAAAAACCGTGTTCGATAATCGATCCGGGGGGTTAATGTATGGATAAAGGGGTTTGTATTTTTTTTTTGTTTCCCGAAGGAACGGTTATTTTTGTATTTTCTTTTGGGGAAAAATTCCGGGGCTTTGTGAAAATTAAGGTGAAAGCGCGTCCCAAGATTCCAATAAAAAGGCCGTTTTCGACTTTATTTTTGTGGAAACGTTTTTCAGACACGCACGTTTGAGTCGGTTTTTTTATATGCGAAATGAAATCCTTTTAAATTTTACTGGCTGATTTTTTTTATTTCCGATCGTATTTGAACATTTGAATAAACATTTCTGCATCGACACTGTTAATGTTTCAATTTTAACTTTAAATAACGAAAGAAATTATTTTTCTTGTATATTCGTGTACTTGATGTGGGATAATTCATTTTTCTTGTAACACGTTATTCGAGCCTTGTTTGCTATATGAAATTTTCTTGTTTAATCAGAGTGAATTATTTTTTTTGATTAACAACATCCCTACGTAAAAATATTATATTTTACGGTCACGTATTTTCCTTTGACAAATTATATCATCTAAATCCTTTAATTTGCCCTCGCAAAGAATACACGACGCAACAAGTAACACATTTTTCACACCAACTCAGATTTTCCCTTTTTTCGAATATGTTATACATTTTCTGAAATTATTTTCAACTCACGTACCGAGTTAAGTGTTAATATACGTATAGCCTCTTTATAAGGTTGTATTTCTGTGACATTCTTACGATAAGGCCTTTTACCTTCGAATCCGGTAACGCGGCACGTATTTCCTCCCGCTTTTATTATATATATTTTCGCGACGAATTTAATGCCGAGAAAATGTCGACCGAATTCCCGAAAAAGCTCACGATTTCAATCAGCAAACTTTTCCCATCGCCGCCCTTTGATAAGTGGGTGGAAAAATTCGCGGAAAATGACTCGTTGATTCGCGTGCGAAATTATTGGCGGATGTTCGTCGTACAATCCATTAAGCGAAAACGGTTCGTGTACTCGTGTCGATATCGAGCCTTCCGTTTTTGTGTGTAAGTCGTATTTGCGAAATGAAATTTCGATCTCGATATGTTATATGTGGTGTAATATTGATTTTTTGATACAAAGAAGTGTCTGGGATATTGAAGCTTTTCTGTTATTTTATGATTTTTTTAGATGTTCATTGAACTCTGGATATCAAATAAAACTATTGATAATATTGTTAAGGCTATTAAATAGGTACAGAAATGATATAGAGCAGCTCTCAGTAACCTTTTTTGGCTGTGCGTCAGAGGCAACCAAAATGTGATTCTTATGAAGTGTTTCGGGTTAGTACGTATATTTTGAAATAGTTTTTAATGGATAGTATTATAAATTTTATTGAGAAAATAATTAATCTAATGGGTCACTTGAAATCATCAAACCGGTAACTCAGTGACCCGCGGGTCATAGGTTGCCGAGGCCTGATATAGAGTAACCAAATGTAAGCTTCGGATTAATACGTCATAATGTTGATTTTTGATATGGATAAGTATCTAGAAAATTCTCTTTATTTTCAGCACAAAATGAAGCTTTTCTACTATTTTGATTTTACAAAAGGTAAAAGAGTACTGAACATTAAGTTTTCAATCCTTTCTATTCAGTTTACATCTTGTGGAATACCATGAAAATATTCTTGGAGTTATTGAGAAATAACTATAAAAGATAAATTATTATAGAATCATTAGATACAACTCTGAAATTAAATTTCCGGAATCCTGAACGAAAATTCGATTCTAAAATTTATGGATCAATAGTATTTCTGTTTTACTGGTAAATCCTAGTATTTCTGGATTACACTAGACATCCTTATGATAGATTCAAGGATTTTGAGATAGGATTTATTCGAAATCCCACGATTTACATCCTTATATAGGACGTGGTACAGATGTGGCAAACATACTTACGTTCTGTGATAGAATAAAGCTAAAAAAATCACTTATCTAGCTAAATTTTGTGTTTTTGTTGTATAAACTTTGTTTATATCGAACAAATAGTTTTCGAAGATAAATATATGGCGAAAAACTTGACGAATCACTTTCAGTTCATTAGTTCCGCTTAGCTTCAATAATAATTTGAATAAAAAAATGAACGACCAAACATACAAAAAATAAACTTTCCCTCATATGATATTGAACAAATAGTTTTCTAAGATAAATATACGGCGAAAAACCTGACGAATCACTTTCAGTTCATCAAAGCATTAGTTCCGCTTAGCTTCAACAATAATTTGAATAAAAAAACGAACGACCAACCATACAAAAAACAAACTTTCCTTCATACGACAAACCCCCGAAACTATTTAAAAAATCGCCGAAATCCACTCCATCGAAATCTTAAAACGCGCGATTTCAAACCGACGACGGCGCGCTTTAATTTGGTCCACGCTCTCCGTTCAGCTTTTCCCCATACAAATGGGATTTCAATGGTGGTATTTGTAGCACTCGAAAGCTTTTATGTCGAGGGCCCGTCGGATTATTCGGATGGCCGATTCGTTGGCAATTTTAGCTTTTGCGCCGAACGTTTCGGTCGGATTTTTCGCATTGTCGGGCGAGGTCTTCGTTTCGGCTAA
Organism: Hydropsyche betteni; assembly: GCA_028571205.2. Classification (NCBI taxonomy): domain Eukaryota; kingdom Metazoa; phylum Arthropoda; class Insecta; order Trichoptera; family Hydropsychidae; genus Hydropsyche; species Hydropsyche betteni. The sequence continues at coordinate 394,398 of JAOXNN020000022.1, forward strand.
TCTTACGATCGCGTGTTTAGTTTTGTATGAATTGTGTAAGAATAATCGTTGTCGGTGATTTTTGATTGAGACGTTTGGATGATTTTTGCGGACGTTGTGTCCTGTTTTGTTTGGTGTGTCGTTTGAAGTGTAAATAAGGTTTTGGCGCTTGGCGTACTGGTTTTGTTCGGTGGATTGTTGACCCAATTAAGCGTTTTACTTTCGGAATTGATTAACTGTGTGTATGTTAGTTGTCTGGTTTGCGGGTCAAGGTTCGAGTTAATTAGTCCGCTGTGATTATTTTGCTTTTTTAATGTATTCGAATTTTGATGAAATTTTTTCTGATTTTTTTTATGATAGAATTCAAGGTTTGGTGTAACTATAATAGTTAATTTTTAGTGGAGAAAATATTGCGATATTAGTTCGTTTCTTTATTTGTTGGACTTTGCAGGTAAACTTTTTTAATATTTTGTATGATTTCCCTTGATTATTCTATTGGGGTTTTCTCAATTTCATCGAACTTATATTTTTCTTTCAAATTGTTTTCTGTGCGAGTTCTTTTGCGGGAAAAATGTTCAGCGATGCGAGAACACAGTTTTTTTCCGTTGCGTACTTTTCTAACGGAAAATTTCTTTTGTGTCTCGTTTTTGAACTAATGAGACAACTTTTTCTTTCATTATCATTATAATTTATATTAAGAAACGATCCATTTTTTCTGAAAATTTTCCTCATTAATTGAGTTTTCCACGAACATACATTTTTTAATAACATTTGTATTAAAAATAACACTTCAAATTATAATTTTCGACAATTTTTAAATTATTATTTATATAAAAAAAAGTTAGATTAATTACAGAAAATACATTTAAAAATGGTTTTATATATAGGAAAATTTTATATTTTTGAAATACATATTAAGATTACATTTTGATAACAAAGTAGACTCATTTTTCAATAGTCCATTTTGAAAACCAAAATTCATTCTCACGCGAGAATTGCAATTAAAACTAATTACAAAAAACTTTTTCGTCCCTGAAACATGAGGTTTTTAGAAATCGTTATTTTAAGACTATTTATAGTATAGTTGTTTTCGATTCTCTTCTCTTTAAACATGTTAAAAGATAACTTTATTTTCTCTATGTGCTTACATAATACGAATTTTTCAAAAGCGTTTTAATCGTATCGTGTTTCAGACGCGTTTATACAATATTTCGTTTTTAATGAGAATTTTCATACCTCGACAATGTTCAGTACTAAAATTACACCCGATACGCTCTGTATATTAAATTAGCTAGGCCAAAATACGAAAGTAAATATACAGCAAATTTACTTACCCCTGAAATTTTGTATACCGCGAAATGAAAAATGCGAGCACTCAAAACAAATTCAATTTGAGTCTATTTCTGTACCGCACTATGATATGTAACCTATAGCCAGAATAAACGGAAATTGAACCAAAAATTATATACTGAAACGTACATAGGGACAGGTGAACGTTCAATAGCGCAATTGTGGGTCAAGGGTCAAATTTTTGAATTTATCGATTTTGCGCTTTTCTCCCCTTTTTTTCGGATTCGTCGCAAAATGGAAAACAAAAGTATTTGAATTGTAAAACTATTTTAAAATTCAACGTTTTCTTTCTGTTCGTAATACGGGTTTATTGTTGCGGTAAATGTGATTAATTCTTTGTTTAAGGACAAGAATTATGATAGAGCTTTTTGTGAATAAGATTAATACGATAAGAATGGTTCATATTTATCAAAATGCTTTATCATCGTGGATAATCTTCAAAGCTTGCTGGACACTATAATTAATGAATCAAATTTATTAATATATAAATATAACTAGCAAATTGATTTCCATTGTACCTTATATACATGAAAATCATCTAATTTAGAATCAATATTTAATCACATCGACCATTCAATTTGGAAACTATAATACAAACCAACATTAACTATTACAGTATTGTTCACTGTAGTGACTTTTAACTGCGATTATATTGTCTGGTCATGAATAATTATTGATGATTCTCTCTATATACACATATTAATCGAATTTTCCATTTACACATAATATGATAAATGTAATACAATAGACACGTTTGTTCGTAGGCAATGCGCGCGCGTATTTTCCACATCCGTTGTACGTTGATGATCAATAAATATTTATTAGTTCACGTATACGCGTGTTGGAACTTAAGCACATAATTTACATATACACTGATTACGTAATGTATTCGTTTTCAACTGAAAATGATCTCTGATCTGTTAAATTTCGTTTGTGTTTGAAATTTGATGTTATTTCAATCGATTCTCCATATGAAAATAACGTTGAGTCAGTTACATATGAGCATCGAATATCTTCGTGTTTTTACGTGATACGTGTTTTATGTCTAATTTAAACAAAAAAAAATTTTAAATGTATTTTGTGATAGAATTCGTCGTGATTTTGCAAAAAAGCGAACATCGATAGTTGAATTTTGCGCGAAATGTTCATGCTCGACTTTTTCGTAGGTTATGCGCAGAAAGAGAAAATTTGAACGTACGTATAATACATTTAGTCACGTCTTCCCTCTCTTTTTAGCGCCATGTATGGATGTGAGGTTGAGGGAGAAAGAGACAGTCGAAGGGTGAATCGAGTGCTCTTTGACCTGTGCCCTTTGTTGCGCTTGAGATCTGAAACGTTTGAATTTTATTTAAGGCTTTCCCGTTATCCGGCTGGAATTTATGCCGTCCGGTTAGTGGGGATTTTCACTGGATGTGTCTGAAAGTTTAATTCTTTTCGCTGAAAAAATTATGAGAATTTTGGCGGTTCATTCTGCGGGTTTTTCAGGAATGTCGGCTGAAGTGTGAGCGACAAGACTAATTTTCTTCCTTCTGCGGTTTCCATTATCTCGTTCATTTCTCAATGGATGAATAATTTTCATTCATGGAATTCGTTAGCTTAATTTGTCCGTTTCTTTGTCATTTATTTAGAACAAATTTTTTCATGTGAGATTTTCTGAGAAAATTTTTTTTTCATAGGTATTAGTTTCATTTACTGTTAATTAGTAAACAAAGTGCCTTTTAGAGCTTAAACGTAGAATTTAATACAACAATTTTACTTTATCCTTCTTACTTTCATGACATTATTCCATAAAATTACCACCATTTGTGGCTCGTTTTAACAACATAACCGTTATTATTTATAGAATAGAATTTTCTCCTTGAACAACAAACGGCGAGAGGTCATAAATTACTATAAAAATTACACCATTCATCACAAATCTGAAATATTTATACGATCAAATATTTATACCGAACTTGCGTGGGCAAACGTGAGAATAATGCTTCGTTTTAGAATCTCGTTAGACTGTATATTTGAATTATTCACATTTATAAAATTTTCATAACGTCTGAAATATAATAGTTCAACCTTATTTTATCTTTGTTATTTTTCACGGTTTTTATGTTCCCTTTTACGAGTACCTTTTTTAATTATCTCCTCATTCATGGTAACATTAATTAAACTTTAAAATACGTTGCAACCCTCGGAAATTGCACGCCATTTTTTTTTTATAAAACAAAGAAATAATAAAAATGAATATACTTAATATATTCTATCTCCGAAGATTTTCCAATCGCTTTTCCGCATTTTTCTTTTTGAGGATTTCGCTCGAACGATCAGTCGAGATAATTTCTTTTGCGTGTGTTATCGGATTTTTCCACCGAATAAAAGGAGATTTAAAAGCTTCAAGAGAAAATCCTATATCCTGTTGTATCGATCTCATTATGAAATTTATTATCATCGAGAAAATGTTCATACTATGTATTATATTTTATTATAAAAGAGAAATCATAATCGTTTTTATTCCGCATTCTTTAAGATATCAAATTGCGTTCATTGTTCGATTTTCAAACAGATTTTTCTGTGTTACAAATTGATAAAGTAGCTGACGTATTGTAGTTATTATTAAATTCGTTGTTTTTTGATCGCAGTCAATAATGTAAAGAAGTAAAATTTCAATTTAGATTAAGCGTTTCGGTGTATTTTTAGGTACGTAATTCTCTCGCCTGAAATCTCATTTCCACATCTTATCTTGTTGCTGTCTTGAAAACCTTTATTGCATTTTCAAACCCGTGGATATTTTAACAGAATTGTAATGTTTACTCAATTTTCTCCCCCGTGGTGCTTTTATTGAATCTTTCATATATTTATAACTAACTGTTCATTGTATATATATCTTCAGAGTTTACTTGGAGAATTTAATAAAGAACAAGAGGCATTTATTCGTGGACAGAGCGGTAAAGGTGGTGCAGCCGAACTTCCTTGGGCTGGTCGAGCTGATGAAGCAGCACTTAAAGAAGAATGCTTATCTCTCTCTACAGTTAGTATCAATGAACACTTTTTTCGTGTCATTTACATTAAATTTAATATTAATATAAATTTTTTATTATACAATATAGGATAGGAGAAATTTCGTCCGCGCCCCACCAGCTGGTGTTGAATTTAACTTTGACTATGATATATCCTACCCTGTTGCAATTGCTATTATGGCTGAGGACCCTAATTTAGAAAAAATGCGTTTCGACTTGGTGCCTAAAGTGTAATTGTTTTGTTTATCTTCGATACATTATATAATTTTACTTGAAATATATAATTTTATAAATGATCGTTTTGAAATTTTCAGTATTACGGAAGAGAATTTTTGGAGGAACTACTTTTATCGCGTGTCTCTTATTTGTCAGGCTAGTGAAGCTTCTGACGCTAATAATGAAAGTCAACCTGGTTCCCGTCTTGCTAGCGTAGACGAACCACAAGGTAATGAATAATTTACATTAGAGCTTTTTCATTTTAATACATATTTTTTTTATATTTAACTTGGAAGAATAAATTGAGGACTGATTTTTCAATTTTATATTTTGTACAAAATTAAATTATTTTATTTGTGACCACTTTTGATTGGTAGTTTGTGAAGTCATCTAGGTTGCATGAATAATTCATATAATATTATATCTCGGTTTATATAATTATATTGAATTTCTCAAGAATTATAAGTGTTGCACAGTATTTAATAGCGTTTTCAACTAATTAATTATGTACTCTTTAAAATTTTAGAATTTACTTTCTTCATTGTGATACTTGCATATTTTTTGTTATACTTTTTTAAGAGTTCAATCACGTATAAGTCTATCTCAGCACAATTAAATTACAAAACATGAACAATTTATGTTTGCTCTTTTCAGCACTTTGAAAACGAGCTTTTTAAATTGAGCCAAGACTCATACGTTTTAGAGCTTTTTCTTAGAATTAGTATATTATTTTATTTTTTGTTCCAATGTTTGAATTTTTCATTTTATTCTATTTTTAATTGGTGTTACATCCATCTTCCACAACAAATTGGATTGAAATTCATGGAAATATAGAAGATATTATTACACAAGCACCCCAAAAAGTAGTTGCAGATTTAGATTCAAATCAATCGCAATCATTACCCATGTCAAACACCAACGAAAAAGATACTATAGTTGATGAAAAATCGGTAGATATTCAATCCTGCAACATTGAAAAAAGAACAAAGGGTCTTAGCATTGATGAAAAAAATAGAGACGGTGAGAAAATTTAATTGAAAACCATTCGTAATGTCTTCACCGTTTCCATTATTACATTTCTGATTTTTTAATTTTCTCAATAAAAACTTGTTGGTATATAGTGAAATACATCATTCTTAACGGTAACAAAATTACATTTAACAATGATACAAATAATTTTGGTGACTGATGTGCTTATAATTTGATGTTTATACAGTTTTCACTTTATTTTTCTTATCAATATGTCTTTTATAATAATTGATCGACGTTTGAAGAACAATAAAAAAAATGTGCGTATGACATTAAAATCAAAACTAATCACAATTATTTTGCCAACCTCACATTTGTGCTTGCTTGCATGATATTCGCACATTCTATCATTTATGTACTTCCATTTTAACAGATCATACTGATTTATCTCATTTTATACTTTATTTAATCACCTCTTTAAAAAACTTTTGCTAATATTTCAGCTTGACAATTAAAAAAAACTATCAAAAATTAACATAAGTCACAAAGCTTCTTTTTATTTAGCAAACTTTCATATATGTGACACCTTCGTCTTGAAACTATTAACAATTTGTGGTTATTTTATTTTCGAATGCGATATGGGACTGGAAAATAAAGATATACCTAACATTGAATTGATTTGTTTTGACTAAGATTTGAACGTGTCCCATTTTGCGACATAACTAAACTGCATGTGTGTTTGTTCTTGGTGTTGCTGTACTGGGTGGCGTTGCAGCCTAAGCCGGTGACGGAGCATTTGTTGCCAGTTAGCACTGATGACTCTTAGCATTCCCTTATATTGAATTGCTCCCCATATACATTTGTAATGTAACAATAATATTATAGTCAATATTAAAAAAACTAACAAAACGTAATTTCTGTAACAATTGCCATTGAATGTTTTCTGACAAAGTTATTAATGATAAACTCACCGATTGTTCAGAAAGTACATTATCAAAATATTTTATTATGTACTTATATAAATTTAAAATTACTTTATAGCTTGTATGATTTTTTGAGATAGATATTTGCCAGTCGTACCATCGCCGCTATTTCGCATTATTTATTTTATTCCAATCAAATTACAATAAATTGCCGTTTTCTCGAAAAATTTATTAAAACAAGATTTTTTTGTATTAATTGGCAAATATCTTTATATCTGAAAATCATTTTTCAATAGGATAAAATTTATTGTTATATAAAATAGATTGCTATTTTTCTGCCATTGTGTTAATTAGATAATAAATTAATGAAAATAAATTCTTTGTGATCAATATACATATACATGTATTTAAAATACGTATATGATTATTTATATTCAAATTTAATTGAAAAAAAAATTGTAATGATATCAATGCTGATTGAACGTTTCGAGATTCGACTGATTGATCTGAGAGAAAATTAATCATATGTTATTTGAAAACGTTTTGTTTGAAAACGTTCAAGATATCAACCTTTTTAGGCATGTTAGGGCCATTCGTGAAAAAAAAAATATAATGTCTTTATTCTCAAAAGTGCATTTATAAAATATGACAGTTGTTATAAAATTGTTAAATATAAACCAAAATGTTATTGCATAAGTGACATATATAATATCACTGTATTAAAAATATAAACATTGTGATAAAAGCAAACATAATTATATTTTATAGTATATTTTTCGTTTTTCTATTTGCTTAATTAAGTGAAAAGCACTTATTAATCACGTTTCACGATTTTGATTAAATTATTTGAAAAAGTTCCTGTTTGGCAGATGCGATTCGTTTCTCAAATAGCATATCAGAAGGCTGTATAAATTACGAAAAATTTTTAGGGAATTTTATCATCTGGAAGACAATTTGATTTCTTTTTGTAAATATTTTTCGTAGGTTTATAGTTTCAATCAAATTTGAAATAATTTATTCGAATATGACATCAAATTAAACTGCAGTTGAGTTGCATCTGTCATTTCCACTATTTCAATAATGAGTGATTGGTAAAAAGTGTTAATTTTTTTCCATTACAATTGTTCAATATATTCAAGCAGAATACATGCATATGTGAATGACCTAATTTGATTTTAAAAATGTTTAAATATTAATATATATTTAAAAAATATATATTATATAATATGTAAATCATTATTAATACATATTATGTAATTTTAGAATTATGTAGGTATTGCATTTTTAATTGTGAAAATCACCAAAATTAGAGTATCATTGTAATTTGACAATACGTTTAAAAAAAAGAAAATGTTATGATTGTATATCAGGGGAACAAATGTGGTAATTATGGATGGAAGCATGGGTATTTATTATCTTTCACTTTATAATTAATATCCTTTCTTTTATTAATTTACCTTAATTAATTCGTAAATACTTTTATATTAACGCCTTATCTTGCTTTTGAATTTTGCACATTTACTAAATTTTTTTTCGTATAAGTCTAACATTTTATTTTTTTATTTTATTTTCTGTCTCGCGCTGTTTACCTTTCAACGTTGAAAATAGTTAAACTATCCGAAGAGGAGTGGGAAACTGAATTGGAGGCTGAATTGAAAGATTACGAGTCAACGAATAACGTAACATCTACAGATGATAAGCAGTGGGAAAAAGATTGCGAAGATTTGTTGGGAGATGATGATGAAGATCTGAAATGAAGTAATCAATTGAATTATCTCCTTTATATTGATGCGAGACAAGCTTATGATATTTAAATCAGTATGATTTTATTACTTTTACTTTATTGTATAAAGTTGTTTCAATCTCGATTATTTCAGTGAGCGTATAGTGTGTAAATAGAAATTTTGTTTTTTCCAATACTTTGAATTCCATTTTTTTTATAATTTGTAAGTGAATGTGTATAATTTTTGATGTTGCTATTTGAATTCATATTACAAAATACCTCGGGATAGTTTTTTATGAAGTGTGAAGTAGAGCAATATCAATTTGTGTATTTAAGTAATATTAAGCTAAATCTTGTTTTATGAGTTTTATTTTGTTTTAGTTTGATTTATTTCAATCTTAACATTCGTTGAATAAACCCATACGTTGAATTTTGACGTTTTATGCAAAACAATTGTTCCAAAGAGAGTCTGTCACATTTAGTATTTTCATGTATACATTTATAAAAATTAAATGTGTTCTTTTGAAAGTAATATTTTATATATTTGCTTTCACATATTTATATCTTCGCTCTTTATCATCCTGATAAACAAAAAAAAAATTCTTATATATTGGACATTAATGTATATGAAGATTGCCGTTTCTCGAGATTGAAGTGTATTCAAAATTGAAAATTAAAAGGTTTCCTTCTACATTGTTTACTTTTATATAATGTGATGTTTGAAAAAGTTATACTCATAATATTAGCATAAAGATAACACAATTTTTGATTGTAACTATTAAAAAAAATGATTGAATAACTTTATAAAATAAAATATCTTTGAAAAACTTTGAGAAATATATCTCTAGGTGTTGTTTGCATATAAAATAATGTCTTTTCTCTCTTATTGAGTGTCCAATAACTTTGCTGTATGACGAGTACGATGTAATTGCCTCTGTATTTGTTCATTTCACATGGAAATGTTATTCGTTGTCTAATTTCAAATTTTATTTTTTTGTTACCATATATATATTATACATATGTATTTATGTGTGTGTACATTGTATATAGATTTTTATCAATGCAGAAATGATTGCATTTTTCGCTCCATCGTTATAAATATATATAAACAAAAGTTAATAACTACACATTTTTCATAATATTTTGATGCATAAATTTTGAAATCTTTAATTTCACAAGTAAACCTTTTTTGCAATGTAGATAATTAATTGTATAAAAATCACTTATCTTTTGAATTTTGATCGTAAACAGAATTAATCGTGTTTGCGAACAGATTTTTTTGTGTATAAAAGAAAACTTGTAAATTTACTCATTACAAAATGCAAGCTAATTATTAATTACTTAAAAAAAGTTGTAAATTTGATAATTAGTCATATATATTTTTTTCCAAGTTAAGTTTTATGGAGAAGTTTTGTTGTTATCTGTCTAGTTATTATTATATACTTATATTGTATTTAAGTGTACGTATATATGGCAAATAAAGTGATGAATACAATAAAAGGTGTTGACTTTTAATTTTTATTACTTTTTGTTTTATTTTTTCAATGCTTCCAGGTCATAATGAGTTTTACTTTCAATGAAATAGGAAGTCATTTAACATTGAAATCATTATATTTTTTTGATATTTATCAGTAGTTGGGCAGCTACCATACAGAGTGATCATCATTCAGTGAAGAGTAATGTTCACTTTCAATCTAGTTTTAATTTCGATTTTCATTATTGGCTCAGGTGAATAAATAATTTTTCTTTGTACATTGTCGCCTTTTTGTGGATTTATTCAAGTAACATAATATTACTTCTGAAAAAATAATAATAGATGTACGTGCGGCAAGAGATGAAGCCGTCAAAGATATATATTGGATTTATTATAGTGGGTATGTAAAAATGGAAGTATAAATATGTGTTAATTCAAACACTTGATTCAAATTCTCATTTATGAAAAGGAAAACGCTCCGTGAATACAAAAAATATCCTTTAGTGAACTTGGTAAAAGTCATGTCACTAAAAAGTTTTAAGAGCAGGAGTAAAACTGTTTTATATATACATGACTATGAGCAGTCTGCATTCGTAAATATCTCAAAAACATTTGTACAAGCCTATTTAACTGCTAGAAAGGATACAAATGTAATTGCCTTGGACTGGTCTAATTTGTCTAAAAAAGGATTCATAACTAACGCTGCTAGCAACACTGATATGGTGCATCATTTAACGTTTAAAATAGAAAAAATTTTATATATCTATTTTGAAAATATAAATGTTTTATACTTAGGTCGGCCGAGCAGCTGGAACTTATTTATTAGATTTAATAGGGGCTGGACTTCAAAAAAAATACTTGCATGTAGTTGGATATTCTCTTGGTTGTCACATAGCAGGCGCTATTGGAAGGAAAACAAAAATCCATGGCGTTACTTTAAATAGGTATATTGTTATTTTCATATTTATCAAATTCCGCTCAACAGATTTGAAAGTAAAGTTATTAATTCTGTAATTGTTATTATTTAATTCTGAATCTTAAAATATAACCTTCTCATAAAGAAAGAAAAGTCATGAATTTGATGTCTTTAAATGGTATTTCAGAATAACAGGCTTAGATTGCGCATTGGCTGGATATTTACCACAAATAGTTGGAACAAGATTAAGTTCAGATACTGCATCATTTGTAGATACTATTCATACAGATAGTTCAAGAAATGGAATTCCAACTAAAATTTCACATGCTGATTTTTGGCCGAATGGTGGTCGTCGCGATCAGCCTGGTTGTCAGCGGATTAGTGTTTTTGAAACTATCAATGCAAGAACTCTGGAAAATGGTATTTATCTAGATTATTTGATAATTTACAAGCAACAATAACCCATAAGTAATGAAAGATACGCTTTGATTTTACTGCATTCATTTAAATAGGTTGTTTTGAAATAAATATTAAAGATGAAAATCATATTTTCATAAAATTTCATGAAAATATTGATATTGAAATATATAAAATTTAGGATCTTAGAAAAACTAAAGTAGTAATCATTTTTATAAAAATATTTCGTATTTATATATAAAAAATGAAAATAATAATATTTTTTAGAACAATGTAGTCATATGCAATCTGTACGATATTATGCAGAGTCTGTGATTTATCCAAACAATTTTTTGGCAGTTAAATGTATGGATTATGATAGTTTTAAGAAAAATTTTTGTGGAGATAAAAGTACAGGATATATGGGATATGCTGCAGCTCCAACGTATGTAATCTAAATATAAGAAAATAAATAAAATTAATTTACAACTACATATTATACAATGTTTCAGATTGAAAGGAAACTATTATTTAGTAACATCTAAAAAACAACCATTTGGAATGGGAAGAAAAGGTATCACGAGCCTTCCTAAATAATAAAACATGATGCATTAAAAAGTACAAAATATGAGATGAAAAAGTGATGAAGTATTTTGGTTTTAAAAAATAGTATAGAAAACATTATTTTTTATTAATTATCTCTCAAACATTATTAATATAATATTCTATATTTATTTAACAATGATGGCAACATTTTTACAGTCATTTTGATACATTTATCTTTATACACATATATAGATTTGAATTTAACACACAATAATATTCATGACCAGTAATGATTACATTATAATGAATACAGAATCTATTAAACTTCGAACGTACATTTGCAATGTATGAAATTTTAAAATTACTATATCATTCAAGTCCAAAATAAAGTGATTATATAAAATTTCGAAAATATTTACTCTTCATAGTTATTATTGTGAATAAAATTCGAATAATTAAAATAGAAGTACACTCCACTATTTGGAAATTTATTTTATATAGACATCGTAATAAATACACGCATTTTCAGTATTACTATTTACACATTTTTACATAAAAAAACAGAAACTGTTTTATCCATTAAATATTTACAATGAAAGCGCTTTAATTCCCGTTTATTTTAAATTATATCCTTATATGTATTACAATTACTGAATCACCACAAGAGTTTCAAATTCAAACAGGAAGGTATATGAAGATTTAAATTTATTTACATAAATTAATTTTTTCTATGAAATATATATTTTGTAATCACATTCTAATTTCAATTATCTATGTGTTATTAATAATTTATAAGAGACCCTGTGACATGTACTCTATTATTTTTTTTCAACCATGGAAATTTGTCTAGAAAGATGATCATTACGATAGAAAATAAAGATTATTATTTATCTATCATTTATAATATTATATTAATTTCATAATAAAGAAAAATAAATTTCATTGTTTGAGTTGATGATTCTGATATGCAGCTAATATTTCGTAAGTATATATTTTTTATTAAAAAAAACAATCAGTTCTAATTTATTTCCAAATATTGTATTATAAATACTTCAGTTTTATTTTTTGTTAAAATTTAAGTGTTTGAATGAATTTTTAGACAAAAAATAATTAAAAGCAAATTTTTTTTGATATTAAATGAATAATTTTGAAAATAATAGAAAAACATATAAGCACCTATTTGATATCAAGTATTATATTTATCAATTATCTTGGACAGTTAACGGAATTGAAATGTCATAAATTAACAAAATTATAAAATAGATTAAAATACCATTAAAAACTAAAAGGATTGACAATAGATTATTGTGCGATCTGAATAACTAACAGAAAACATATTTGGAAGTACAAAGATAGTAATTTTCTATGACATTTAATTTTCTATAATATTGAATCTTAATCGAGTACACAACTGAAATTTCTTCACACTCGATTCGACCACGATACTCAAAATAAAATATGTCCACAGTATAAAAAACATGATAAGACCTATCCCGGAAAGTGACGAAAGCAAAGTCCCCACACCACACGTTCTATGGCAACATGATGACGTCAGCAGAGCTCTGATACCTGACCCTCTTCTTCGAAGTGTTCACCCTGACTTCGACCATCGAAGACACGCCAGCAGCCGAATCCCCATTAGCCCCATCGGCCCCAGACCCGCCCCTGTCCTCCTGTCCCCTGCCTTGCTCCCGATAATCTTCAGGCCCGAGGGCCGCCTCTTCAGCGATCGTCTTGATGGAGGACCTAGACGACGAATGGCGGAAGTCGGCCCCGGCCTGCTCGCGGCATCACGAGGAAGACCTGGACTGGTGCTGGTGCCTCGACGACGACTTCCTGGCCCTCGAAGAAGCCGAAGCCGAGGACGAGGAGGAGCCCTGCCGGGCGTGACGTCACATGGAGCACATCTCGTGCTGGGACACGGATGTGTAGCTGACTGAAGAGCTGTTGCTGGCCGCCATCATTGCCGATACGGGATACTGGAAAAAATAATGCGAAGTATGTCATAATGGTAAAGGACAGGTTGAAAAAATGGGGGAGCACGAAGAATGATCCGAAAACATTGTACAAAGAGTTATTGTCGTTTTAGCAAATGATGCGTGAAAATATTTTTATATCGACGTTACAAAGGAGATTTTTTGCTTTGAGATTTATTTTCTCAATCAAAAATATATACCTATAATATATCGAAAAATAAAATTTGATTTGAAGCATTTAATGGGGGACTCGGTAGTAAATAGTTCTGAGCGACATTTGTCACTTTTGGAGATGTTAAGAAAAACAGTTTACATGCACTTAGGCGCAAATAAAACTTGAAGTAACCCGACATAGTATTGTCATCTTTTGAGAGAATGTGGAATTATTTATTAACTAGTAAATAGGCCCGATTTTAATAAAATCGGCTGTGGTTTTGTTAAGAAACGGAAAATGGTAAAATGTGAAAACCCGATTGTGTGAACCCGAAATATGTACCCGATTTGAATATTTAATTAA
>JAOXNN020000022.1:423722-443944 GCA_028571205.2 Hydropsyche betteni
TTTTCATATTTTATCGTTTTCCGTTTCTTAACAAATCCATACCCGATGTTATTAACATCGGGCCTATATACTAGTTAAAAAATATTCCACTTTAAATGAACTAAATCCAATTATATTCATTTACTAAATGCACCGTTTGTTTCTGAATTTAACAACGATCGCTCAAAGCTTTATATCCAATAAAACTTAACCATCAATTTATATTTAACATAAATATACATGAACATTTACATTTCGAACAGTCGAACGGTTTCAAACAGTGCGGTTAAAAGTTTGCGCGTCGCAAACCGCCGCACCTACAAAGGTCGACAAACAACAATAGCCCGTGTCAAACTTTAAATTGATTTCTGATGACTTGGACAATTTGAAAGGTCGCCTCCGCTGATATATTTATTGGTTCTGATCCTCAGTCGGCTGAGACAAACCGTGGGAACTAGCGATTCCCAATTAGTGACAATCTCGCGGGGACGGTGAATCCACCTGGAATGCTTTCGAAATTCGCGTTATCTCTTTTAATGTTGGTTCGTTTGTACGTGATCTGATGGAAAAGTTGCCAGACCGAAGATAACCGAGGAAAGTTTTTGGAAATACGACCGTTTCGATTGGAATCTTGGTCGTAGTTGAGTAAAGCGTTTGGTTTTGTGGTTTGATCGAAATTTTCATATTGTTCAGAAAATGTTTTCGGTATAATTTCAAATGAAATTATTGTATTTGAGCTTAAATAGGTTACGGTAGTTTTCAATTTTCCACTTATTTTTATGAAAAGACTAAAAAATTCCTAGTCCAATTCCTATTATGATATAGATTTTATTTCAACGAAAATTTTATTTATAATGTGATTCTATTATATTAATATATTAATATCTTTCATACATGATATTTTCGTTTCGCAGAATATGTTTGAATTATTTTATTAAAAACTTTAAGACTGAAATTTATTCATTTAATTTTAGTAATTTACCCGTCAAATATAATAATTCTGAAATAATCATAATTATTTCTACATTGAACATAATAAAATATGCAACATTTCTGAACTGAAAATACGAATATAGTGTGCGCCATAATATCAAATAATATTGAATTTTATTGTCATTCGGAATATTTACGAAAACCTTAATAGACGGGACGATATATAACAATGATATCTATGTCATTTTTTGACAGCTTCATAAATATGATTTCCCTACATAAAGGCTCGAATCTGATATATGAGTTTTTTCCTAGATTTTTTTATGGAGTGCAATTACGATTGTGTTTATAGAATTGAAGTAACCGTTGATGTATTAATAATAATATTTTATAGAAAAATTAATAGCATATTCAAATTATTTTACGTAATATCTATGGATTATATAAATCATAAGCGATGAAAATAAATGAATTATTTATAATATGGATATTTTTATTATCCTGAAAAATACTTTGAAATTAATATATAAAATATGCTAATGTGACATTTTACTAAACAAAACAAATTCAAGCAAGCATGAATAATATATAATAATAGAAAAATTTCCGTGAATGAACATTTACGGATGGAGTCAATAAAAACATTTGAACTCATTTCATTCATTTGAATTCATTTGAAACATTTCATCACTGTTGAAAAATTTGTAGGCGTATTATAAACACTGAAAAACAGTTTTAACAAAAGCCTACTGTTGCTGACGTTTCAGGTTTTTTTTTCAATCCGGCAGACTAAAAAGCGTACTACACACAATGCACCCAGTACACGTGTCAATTAACGAGGATATATTGTGGGCGGGAAAAGTGGGAAAATTCGAAAACTAGTACTCACCTGGGAGGCTTTCGAGCGAAGAACCGGTTGGTATTTTTTCCGCAATCTCCTGGGACAGCACACACACAGTATCCGAACGAAGGCTCTGTCAAAATATAAAAAGATACACTTTTAAATCAATATTTATGTGTTCGTAAAAATACTAGAAACTAAAAAGGTGAAATCGACGTATTGTAATATAATATTACAGAATATTTTTGGGAAAAAAATTAATGGATACGAAAAGAAAAGTTTTTGAAACATTTTGTCTTCTGCTTGGTAGAATATTTATTATGAATATAAATTCGATAAATATTTGTGATAATTTCAAAAATAAAAGTGATAAAAATCGAATATTTTTAGAAATTTTATGTAAAATTGGTTGTTTGTAAAAATAAACAAAAATAGACTAAAGCTAGATTATCATTAACTTTTGCTTCATTTATTATTTTAGACTGTTATCCTTAAAAAAAATTAAAAATTAAAATATACAAATATTATTTCGTTTTACGGAATTTCATTAATTTTTTCTTTTGTGCTTGCAAATGAGGAAATTTGAATATTCGTATACATACATATTATATATATATATTTTTTTCAATAATGCTGCTGTCCTAATTATAGCATCAGCGATGATTTCGTCCTTGGGAAAAAATTAAAATTATTTTTCATTTTATCTCAAATGAGACGAGGAACTCGGTCAACGGTGTAATAAGGCGTCTTTAGAGCAAAAAAAACGAGAGACTGACAAATAAAAAAAAAAATCACACCGTACATAGGGCGCGACCCTCTTTCGGTCTTTCTGACGGCTGAAATTTTCTTTATATATATATATATTTTTGGTTTAAGAAGCATTGTTATCGCAGGACGAAATCATTTTTTCCAGGTCTACTATAATAAGGAAAAGAAGAAAATTTTCGCACACAATATAATCGAGATTAAGCCCGTGAAAATTGACCCGATGCCGTTATCCGTTACTCGTGTCCGAAGAAAAACTCTCGAATGTTACAAAGGTTTTCTTTGATACAATCGGGATTTTTACGTGGAAAAATACATTTTTTTTAATATGCATAGAAATTAGTGGTATTATTTTTTAAATTTTAATTCAAACAGGAAAAAAATATCCCAAATACTTCTATTGTATGTGTGTGACTAATGGCGCACTTGTGCACCCTTTTACGACGACGGAAAAAGCAGTTTTTGTTCCAAAGTTGATAGATAGATTTATTTCGTGAATATGCAAGCTTTTTGTCGAAAGTTTTGTGAGCACATAAGTGCAGTAATGCACACCTGATAGAAATGCATTAAGTCTTTGTATTGCAGTCCCGTATTTGCAGTTATGATGAATTTTCTATAGGCGAAATAAATTCTTAGAAAATTATATGAATAAATATCACAGATATATGAACAATTGAATAGTTAGCGTATTTAATAAAAAATTACAATAATTAATAAAATTAAGATATCTCGAATATGGTTGATTCTGGAAATTGGTAATCATTGAAACTATTTATATTTGACAAGTTTTAGTTATATTATAGAGTGATATTCACATTCTATTTTTTTGTGACTTTAATAGATTTTAATGATAAATAATTAAACAAAAATAAAGAATCATATGATTGCAAATATCAATATCGATATGGAAGTATAGATTTTATGAAAAGTTTCTTCTCAAATATAAATCTTCGATTTTATCAAGTATCTATGTACATTTTAAGCACTAGTTATTCGAATCGGAAGATATTTTGAGTGGGTCAAAAATTACGTAAGATGAACAGGAAGCGGAAGTGCGATAAAGTGTGTTGTCGCGCAGGGGAGCCAACTTTATGGCGAAAATTTACAGCGTGTTGGTCATAAGCGAGAATTTTGCGCACTGCAGTTTTGTGTGTGCACTCAAGGTCGAAGCCATAACAATAAAAATATATTTAATATATGGATGTATATTTCGCGTTTATGTGAATGCATTGTTTTCGATAAAACTGGAGTTATGTCGCTGTTTTATCGGTCGGAAGAAAACGGTTATGTAGATTTAAGTTTTATGAGAATTTTCGAGAAATTTAGTTTTGATTGAAGTGCTTATGTTTTATTGAAAATATTTTGTATGTTAATTTAAAATTACTATAAGGAACTAATCGATATCGGATTTTATGTAAGTAACATCAAGAATATTGGAAGCGGTCCAAACAGCTTCCGAGTGCAACCTTAACCTTTATTTTGCGCGCCGCATTTAAAATTCGCTTTGTCGGCAATTTTTCACTCTAGGCGAATATTAAATGTAAGTATAATTTAATTATTTTTAAAATAAGAAAATATGTTTAAGCAAATTCTAATCAAACACTTTATATCAAGAAATAAAATATTTTGATTAAAAATAAACTTATTTGAAACAATATAATTTGTGCGTGTTTTATACAACAAAATGATTCTAAAAATCTTCAAAAAAATCAGATTTAAAAATGTATATATATTTTCCAGAAAACAAGTTTCATCTTTTGAACGGCACCTGCTTCATTGAAAAAAAGGATTATTAAGTGCGACTGGGCCGGTTCTCAAAGTTCGCTGCGGGGTGTTTGAGAAGCGCTGATATAGAAAGTTTTCTCATTAAAAATGTGCGAAATTACTTTTCGTTGGGTCGCTCGCGGCCATAAATTAGGCTGCCGATGAACGGGACAAAATCTATTTTCATACATTTTTTCTCTCCACTTTTTAATTATTATTCCATTTTTGAGTGCCCTCTTAATCGGAGATTTTAATTACCGCCGGTTTTAGGAGAGGGGAGACTATTTTCAAATTTATGATGACGTTATTCAGATGCAAATGTTTAACGAGTTCCATGTATATTTTATTCGTTGATTGAAAAAAATTATTGAATTAAAAGCGTAATAAAATTGAACAGTGAAACGTCGATTTAATATATGTTTATTGATGTTTATGTATATTGATAAGAATATCACTATGTTGGAAATTATGAAAATTAAATAAAGTTAATTAATAAACAAAAGGAAAATTTCTATAAAGTGAATTTTCTCACAAATCATGGAAAGAGTGTACGCCGTAATTCGTTTCGGATTTGAATTTGTAACGAACCGGCGCGAATTTCGCACCGATGGAAAACAGACGTCGAACTTTTCCCATCGACGAATCGGTTTTGTAATTGGTTTCTGATACCCGAACGACAAACAACCCTTGGGCAAAGTTTCCCCACTCCTTAAGGTCACGGGGATTTCCTTCAAAGCAGCCAGATTTGCGGACTCGATAAGTAAACAGTGAGGATTTGCAACGGTCCGAACCGAATTTCCACCTGGCTGGACGAAATTTCCAATTTTTTTTTCATAACTTTACAACAAATCAATTAATAAAAATATTTTATTCACAAATCCATAAACTAAAGGGAAAAAGAAAGTTTTCCACGAGTATATGAAGTGTTATTGCGCCATCTATTAATAAATGTTTGTACTACGTTTCTGATGAAAATTGGTTTTTTGATTGATTTCTCAACTATGAAATGTACTAGAGTATGAAGATTGTATTTTTTTTTAAATTGAGGATGTTTTTAATTAGAAAAAGTTTGAAAAGCATCGGAATGGAAAAAAAGATATGCCAATATTGAAATGAAAAAGTGAAATACGTTTTGGTGACATATGAAAACACAAAACAGATATGCATTATTAAATATTTCATATTTTATTACTATTTATTTTGTTAAACAAAATTAAAAAATACATTTGTATCGAAATAATTAAAATTTTATGATGAAAACCATTTATTTTTAGATCGATCAAAAAAAACGCCAATCGAACAATTTCAATTTGATTTAGCGCGAAAAGCTTTTTTAAATCTTCGCCGGGTTTTTTATATTAGAAACAAATGAAAGATTGCGAAGGGGAAAAAAGTAAAAAAAGATGGAAAAAATGAATACGCGCGAAAATGGAAAGTTTTAATTAAAATTTCAATTTGAATTCACCGTCAACTATGGACGGAAAATGAAGGTATTCGTGAAACAAGTCTCAACGTTTTATATATAACTTGTTAATATGCAAATGTCGAGTCTAACATAAATAGAATATGCATTATGGAATAAAGTTTCAGTTTTGAAAATAATTGGCTCTCTGATACGTGTAGAGCCAATTATCAAGAAGAGTCGACTTCGCTTTCATTCAATTGTGTCACAAAGAGTATATTTACATGCAAATTGACAATGAATTAAGGGATGTGGGATATAAATTAATCGCATTATTTTTCGGGATTGTTCAGAAATTCTCTGTGTTCTGATGGCTCGTTAGTTTTTAGTTCATTTTTTTATTTATAATATTTACAAGCCTCTTTTCAAACAAAAATACTATTTTCATATAATTTTCTTATAATATAATAAAATATATATAATAAAACTTAATGATTATTCATGAAAACAAGAAATGAAATCAAGTTTCCACTTTCTGGTGATATTTCCATGGAAATAAATATTATATATGCGTAATTCAACGCGTCGAGGTCGAAATTGCATTTTGCAAGAGCTAGTTTGCGTAAATGAATTCCCATAAAGAATGGAAATTGGATTGCTTTTGTATTTTATATTGTATGAATAAAGTCAGAAACAAAAATATATCAAAGTATTACCACCTGAATTTGTATCTTTATTGAGGATTGTGTAAGATAGTTTGAGGTCGTCGGGCAAATGTTTAGATCGCTTATGAGAGAAATTTTTCCATCGAAAGGAAAAGAAGGATATATTTTCTAGTTTTTTTCCACGTTATATACATAATTTAACAATACAAATATTTTATTTTTGAAAATATAACGTATCAAATAAAAAAATGGATTGTATAAAACTTGGGTACATTCCAAAACATTTTTTTATTTGATACAAAGTATTTATTACGTAATATTTCTAAGCAACGTATTACAAAAGAATATTGATTATTTATATTAAAAAATATTTTTAATAATTTAAATAAACATGTATCATTTTATAAATAGAGTATCAAATTAAAATATAAAGGAAGAGTTGAGTTATAAATTAAAATATTACATTCTCACTAAAAACTTTTGAAAATATAAGCTTTCGGATACGAAATGTTTTCGGTACGATTTTCAATAATGTATCAAAAAAAATATTTTCAATAGAATATAAGATAGCATCAAAGAACCATATGATGTCATAAAAATGGATGCGTTCCACAAAATACGCTATCGTTTAGTCTGTATTTTATCCATATATTTTTTTACCTAAGAATGATAAAAACTATTTATAGTAATATATATAACACAGAATGGCGGGAAAACGCGTCGAAAATATCAAGGAAGATTAGGACGAAAATAGCGCTTTTACTCATATTAGAAAGGATCTAGACTTAAATAAAACAACTTTGTCTTTTTGGCGAGGAATATTTTATCTCTCGTAACGGTGCACATTTGCTGCATAAGAAGTTCTTGCAGGCTTTCTCAAACTTTGCAGTACCGACGACACTTTAAGCGTGATAAACGAATTCAGAAAACTTTGAATTACAAAATAAGATTGAGAATGATAAGGAATGTATGAAAAATATTTTTAAAGTTAGAAAACAGAACGTATTAAAATTGAAATATGAAGATACTATTATATATAATACTAATCTATTGTTGATATAATAATATTGTTCTATTGATTCAATGCTAAGAAATATGTGGTGAGATCTGTAAATGAATTTTATAACGTAGTATTAGAAAAATGTCTGAAATTTTCTATTGAATCGGAAATATCTTGTTGTGTATTTAAATTTATATAAACTGAATATAATTTTGATAAATGATAGTAATAAATTACGGAATAAAAGTAATATAAATGACGTTGAATCCATACACATATCAAAAACTAAAAGTAGCACATCTGTTAAAATGAATTAGCATTTAAAGTTAAACTGGATTTCTAAAGTAGCGAGCAACACAAGAGTTTGCAAAAGTAACTTTCGTAACTGAGCGTCCCAAATAAATTTGAATGCGAATTTTCACATAAAATTTTTCAGGTATTTCCGTTGAAAAAAAAAAACAAAAACCCAATAAATTAAAACGCCCATACACATGCAACTAGACACAATTCAATTCCGTTTCAGAATATTTAAAGAATGCGTCACAAATTGAAAACAGGTAGAGAAATCGCCGCCGCCCTAATATATGGCGTCCGCTTTGTATGCGCACTAACTACGACCATTTCCCGCCCTCGGGATCGAAAATTCGAAGGGTATCCGAAAAATGCCTTTAAAAAAGCCCGGGTGATTTATTCGGTCTCCATTCGGACACAATGACGCGTATTTTCACCGTCTATCGGCCACGCGCCTTTCGTATTTGTCAAACCGAACGTCCTCACCTGCTATTCAATGCTGTTCGCTTTCCCCTCTCGTTCTCATTTCTCGCAAGACCTTTGAGGAAAATCTGCCTTGTGGCCCTGTTTTCCCTACTCCTATTTTTTCTCAACTATTTTTTATTTTTTCCCTTGGCCTCGGCTCTATATCAAATTCCGGCCGACTGCGCGCGGACGTTCGTACCGAGAATATTTATGAGCTATACTCGAATCCCGATTGTTTGATAGCGAAAAGCGAAATTTTCCAAATTAATTATTTTATCTTATCGAATAAGGTATATTTTCGACTTTTTTTTAACTATGAATACAATTTACGATATTGAAAATAATAAATTCTAACTCGTTTGCGGGTATTTGCTTCTGAAGTAGAATCCTTGACTCGTGACCGAAAGGTTTATAGCTTCCTTATCTGGATCCATTTACTCTATATAAATATAAAATGTAACAAAAAAGAATCTCTTTATGGAAAAAATGGAAGATTTCATATAAAAGTAAATCTTGATTTTCAATCAAAGATAAATTATTATGTTATGAATTTTATAAATATCATATGTACAAAATCAAATAGTGTTCAATTATTATATACAACCAATTGACTATAAAAAGTAGTATAAATATATAAAAATATTTACATATAATAAATAAAAATAATCACGCTATATTTATTAAAGATTTTGATAAAAGATTTATTATTCATATTATTAAAAGATATATTCTAAGAAAAGTGCTCAAATTTTCAATGCTACTAAAAATTTTCATTTTACACTATACATTATAAATAATATATATAATGAAATTATCATGAATATTCCAGATAAATAAATATACTAAAGAAATACATTAATAATCTATATTATAAATAAATGCAACTTATTTTATAATAATTATTTTTTTAAACCATTCTATCGTGAAATGCAATATTTAGTTTAATTTATTTGTTCGAATCGATGAGAGAGTGTAAGAGGAATCGTGAAAGAAAATAATAATAGAGGGATGCGATTCACGACCATAGCACGTACTACGTGGTCAAAGATCGTTACACAATTTCGCTGAAAAATTTACACAAGCGGGAGTTTTTCTTTTGATGGTAGTTTTTCAATGAAAATTCCTCCGAAGGGAGCGGTTAAAAAGCCCTCCCAAAGTTGCCTGCCATTTTCCGTCCTTTTTATTTTGTAAAAAAAGGTTTTTTTCAAAGCTCTAAAGCGACTCAACAGTAGTGTAACAGTGCATCCGGAAATTTATTAAAAAAAAAGTTTACCTGAACCTTGTAATAATTTATCCTATGCCTATGAATATTTTTTATAAAGGTGCACGTGTATCGAAACATAAAAGAAAATATAAAATATTCACATACACAAATTGTAAATATAAATTTTAACTATTAGCTGAAGTTCAATTTGAGTATTCAAAACAAGTTCAATTTTTCTGCAATGAAGTTTTCCAGGCCAAATAGATTTCAGTTTGAAAATTCGTTGAGCGTACCTTGTACTTTGGAAAAGTCTTTCCTTGAAGGAAAATGACTTGAGAAAACCGATTAATTTGAGCCTTCAAAAGTTTTGCAAATGTATTATGTATAATTTACTTTGCTTGTATTAAAATTATCAAATTACAAAACGATTTGAGTCATCAGTATTCGTTTTAAATACTCAAATTAAAATACTTACAAAAAATAGTAAATGTATTATAAATTATATAAGGTTCCTTTATTCAATAAGAAAACGTTCGTATTTTTTCCTTTGGAAATATCTACAAACGAAATGTGCACGATTCGTCTCCATTAACAGAAATCTATCGGATTAAGTCTCATAAAGTAATAAAAAGATTACGAACCGGGTGTCATTGTATAATATGTGAGTATTATTTGCCCTCTAGAAATATAGCCAGAGACCTTATCAATTGTTACAAATAAATTATCGGACATTGCCAATGAACAGAGCGTAATTTATTGCCTGGTAATTTGCCGACTCGCGGATTAACATGTTTCAACAAAACTTTCGCTCGTTTGAACTGTGATTTTAGCCGATTTAAATTATTGTTTATGTCAAAACAACAATAAATAATGAACGAATGTTTCATATTGTAAGACTTAGGTATACAATTTGAAAAATATGGCCATTTTTTGTTCCTGTATACGTTCTTATTGAAAAAAAGGTACAAACAAGGTGATTCCGTGAAAATTTTATAAAAGCATGATTTTCAATTCTGGATCGTATTATATTCGAACATAAGAAACATTTCAATAAGCGTTTGGATCGTACGGAAGCAGTTCCCAAACTTTCGCAGAAGCGCTTCGAGCTTTCGAATGGTTATGTCTGAACGTATCGAACGTGTTTAGTTTGCTCTATAGCTTGGAATATACTCTTCCACAGAATTTCTCAAACTAGGACCGTATCAATATTTTTTTGCAATCATTATAATATCGAGTGTCAATAATTTGATTTATGATATTTCAGTATTTCTTGAATTTCTGTAAAATTCACTTTTTTAACCTATTATTATATTTCGACATTTTTTCGTAATCGAAAATATTGCCATATAATAAATCATACAGCAATTTTTGATATTAAAGTAAAATAAAATGAAAATAATTTTTTTAACTCTCGAGTGATTTGGGATCATTATTAAAAAAAGCGATTTTATTTACATGTGTTGAAAAATATTACAATCGACAAGTTAAGTAGTCACAAACAGAGAAAAAGTGTCTTTGTTTTATATAATATAATACTTTCTTTTTAAACTACAATACAATTCTATACGGAATAAGTAAAAGACTCAAAAGACCTTTTAAAACTATATAGATGAAAGATGAATTGGTAATTTTGATGTTTTCTAGAATATTGAAAAAAAAACAAGAACGAGAAATATTATCGTTTGAAAAATGAATAGATAGCACAAAATTTCGAAAACGCTAATTAAAAGAACCAATTTTTTTTTTAAATAAAACTAATTATAAATGACTCAAAATTGATTTATTTATTTTTTAACCCCAAAAACAGACTCACAGTTTGTCTACTATTGTTTTGCGAGATGGAACACGGAGGGTACGGAATAGTGCAATATCGGAAGCTTAGTAACGAGATTTTAGGCCCGTTTCCATCGAACTTGTTGGGAAGTGGTGTTTTACGAGATAAGAGGCGCCCCATGGTCGCGTTTTACCATACACATGTATTTTAACCGAAATCATGGATCTCGTGATATATTTCTTGAAAATCTTTAGACTATATCCAAAATTGCGATGAGAATAATTTATTTTTTCGTTGCCTGAATCCCATTGGAAAATTTCGAGAGAGTACCGAATGTGGCTCTTTGTAATATGACACCATAATAATTTTATAAAGAGCGATTTTCAAATTTCGTCCGTATCAAATATTAATAGACGTTGTAAATTTTTAGAAAAAAACTGGGATGGTTTTTTTTACGTGTGAAGAAGGAAATTTCTTCTCACATCTTTATGATTTTTCTCCTGGAAAATTACGATTATCGACTTCGAGTTTGACGACTTCGATAAAATTTATGACAGCGCTTCGAGAAGAATTTTTATTTTTGCCTGAAAAATTATATTGTACATCGAAAAATCGAAAAGCGTGCCGCGTGTAGTTATTCTAAACAAGTGGTAGGTACGAGGAAAACCGAGTAAGATTGATAAACCACTCTATTTGATTCAAAGTGAGATATATTCGGTTTAGGACTTGATCTAGATAAACGATTTGTTCATTTGTTCATTCTTGGTTATACGCCAGGAACGTATGAGAGAATGGCTTTTGTTTAAATAAAGAGTGTTTTTTCGAGTAAGTGTTAATTTTTTCACTCTCGTTCCTAATGTTAGTTTTTATATGGGAGTTTGAAAATGAAAATCTCTGCATACACAAAAGACAAACAAGTATAAGTTTACCCGAAAGGCTTTGTGCGAAAATTAAAGTTCACAGGGCAAAACTATGGGGAAGGTCAGACACAACATTATGCCGGTTCATTCTCGATTTTCAAGGAATAATATATTTTGTTTGAGTTAAAATTGATAAATAGAATTTGCGTTATCTATCTAAAGCAATATTGTATTATATAATAGATTGAAATTGTTATCCACATCTCACAGAGTGAGGCAAGGAAAGCTCGTAATGTCAATCATACACTTGCATCAAGCAATAAATATCAATTTTTTTTTAATATAAACATATAAATTGTTTCAATAGCATATAAGCGTGATATTTGGTTGTTTAAATTAGTGAAAGGGTTTGTGTTGAAATGGGTATGGTGGATTATTGACGTTCAGCAAATTGTCTCTTGGGAGGATAATAGAATCAAAAGTGTCTACGGGTCAAATATGCATACAACCTGTTACATAAATTACCATTAACATCTTAAACTAAAAGAATTTAACTGAATTACTTTTACAAATAAAACAAATTAGATATATTCTTTCATAAAATTATTACACAAAAATTTTTGATCTATGCTTTCGTATTATATTATATTTTATTAATAATTAGGCAGCTAAAATGTTTTCTCAGAAAGAAGGAATTAATGTTGTTATAATCTTTTGAATGACTTTTGAGTTATTCTGTATATAAATATATACAATACATGGTAGAGAGTTAATCCTCTTAGTGTTCCTGGAACGAATTGCCTCCGGTAACCATCAAGGAGCCAGAGGACAGGTAATTGGGGCGACCAACAAACGTACTCATCAACCCGCGATAACGTCATGTCTTATCTACTAAATGTGACATTATCGAAATCTCATTCTGTGTATGTGTTCATCTTAACAAAAAATAAAATCCATCAAGAGTGTCAATTAAGAAGTTTTAAGTGTTGAAATTGTGAAGTACAAAGTTAAAATTTCATATTTTTTCTAACAGCTTTTGAGTTTATAAACATAGAGTTTAATTGAGTAAAAATATTGCCAAAAGATATTTATTTTATTATTCTAATATTAATTTTTCTCATAAAATGATACAACTATTAAACACGATTTAAAAATTATAGTAAATATTTATTTTCCCCGTTGATTATTTAAAAAAAGTTTAATTATTATATCAAACCAAAGGTATATAAATAAATGAAACGACGTATAAAAGGGATGTATCGAACAATAGGCATAACGATCGGAAATTAATACATTGTGGGTACGAGTCGAAGTTTGTAACGTGTTTGTTGGATCTTTTGTTACACAGGGCATGGCGACGGTAATGCTTTCGGTAATTACATTTAAACTTGCCATTGTTTCGAAACACACGTATGTACACGTAAATAAATACGCAAAATGTATCAGATGCCGCAGTGTGTTCTGAAAATTATATGCGGAATTAAAATTTATCAAATATTTTCAATTCAATATCAAAAATTTTTTTTGAATGAATAAATTGGTTTTTTTTTTTTTTGTTTAACGTTTTCAATTTTGGATGTAATGGTGAAAATATTGAAATATACGTTTTGACATAATTAAAAAGTTTTCGGTTCATTGTGTATTTATGAATGCTGTATAATATAACTGAGAGAAATTAATGTGAGTACCGTGACACGTTCGAAACGCACATATTTCGTTATCGAAGAAAATTTGGGTAAACGAACAAACGTGTTATTTCGAAGTTCAAATGACTTAATGTCGAAACGTAGGCATGTTTTTATGTCCCATAATTATATTGTTTTAATAAAAATATCTGTATGTGTTTCTATGAAATATATTTAATTGGAATCGAAATCGATTTTTTTCCAAAATACTTGGACTAATTCAATTGGATTTGTTTCATCTTGTGTTGAGATGAAAATAAAATGAAAATCGATTTTCTCAAGTTGTTATATTTCTGAATAGCAACGTCTGGTGATTTTAAAAATATAATCGAGGAGAATACTTAAAGTATATTGTAGAATAAAAAGAACAATGAACTGTACTAAAAATGCTGTTTTATGTGTTCGCCTGACTGAACTCACTTTTATTGGGTGCATGACGAAATCGATTTTTTTTACATAGATAAAATTTTATTAAAAAATATATTAATTCCCACTGGGATATTTAATGAAAAAAAATTGATACATAGACGATATATAAATTTGAAAAAATTGAAACGTAATGCAATTGATTTTATCAATTTGAAAAACTTTTTTAATATTTTGAACAATTAGGTAATATTTTATTATAAAAAATAAATCGATTAATAAACCTAAAACATACTAAGACTCTCTTTCAACGATTATCTTTTTAAAATATTTCCATTCAAAAGGAATTCTTGATCTGTTTCCACATTCAAAAACATCTTTGATCCAAAATGTGCGCATTCCTGACATCGCATTCGCAAAATTCGCTCCGATTCGGAAAACCGATCGAGTTTCTGGTTCGCTTTGAAGATTCCCAACAACTTCGAAAATCGCTCAATCGGTTTAAAATGCCACGACTGCGATACATGCAAGACAAACGAGGTAAATTTAATTAAATGGAGTTACCATGGTGTTTCGCTAGTTATCCCATCTGCATACGAGGCATCCAAAATTTGTCGTTCCCCAATTACATCAAATTGGCAACGACTGTGCCCTTGTTAGTGTCTCGGGATATGTGAAATGAAATTTCATCTCCTATTCCGAAGATACACGATATTTGCAGTGTTTGTATACGAACGAAGGCTTAACGTGTGAGAAACTTTGACGGAATGTTTACATAGGGCATATGTGGAGGTTTAAATGTCGCCATTCAAGAAGGATACTCTGTGGGTCTTCCCTAATGTGTTTGGATAAAAATAAATTTTTTGTATACATTTCGATTGAGATTATTATTATTTATTGAAATTAATTGATACGTAATGCGGTCAGTAAATGAATATAAACATAAGATTACCTACTCAACACGAGCAACTAGAGAAACTTTTGTATGAGCAAGAGTCGCTTTGAGTATCCACATCTTTGAAGCATTTTATATATTGAAAAAAACTCGATTTTCATTAGTATTAAAAAAAAATTATACAAACTGTATATAAACGTATAAATAATTTAAAAAAAATAAGTAAGGAAAATATTGATTTTCTACTATAGCGGTGACATCAACGGTGCACGTAAGTATATTTAGTGAATAAATGAAAGCGGCTGTTTGTATTTAAATTGTGGTCGTTTAATGAAAAAAAAGTGAAAGAAATAAATAAATGAATTCTGCTACAAAGGGAGAGTGGGCGGTGTTATAATAATATGATTTATTTGCCCACGAAATGAAAAATATTTGCATTCGGCCTATTAAAAATGGTCGTATCTGTTTTATTCATTATCGGAAAACGATTGTTCACCGAATCTGTTTCATACATTATATTCCGTGTACATAACATAAAGTTAATAATTGTGCATATTTCTGTTCCGTATTTGTACATAAGATGTATATATTTGTTTTTTTTTTAATACAGAGAAAAACATTAAAATCAACTCAAATTGTTAGTACAAATAATCTAAATAAAAATGTATATATGTTGCAATAGCAAAACCATGAAACCCATCATTTATTGTCCATTGTGCGTACGCAAATTTTATTTGGCGACAAAATTGAGCTAGGCAAGAATCTAGATATTGCGTCTAGAATTAAAAAGGATAAATTTGGTAGGGCCCTTTGTGCCATTTGGACGGAAAAGGGGTTAGAGTCCCGCTAAGTTAGGGATAAAGGCGGATATAGGTAACTCGAGATCCGTACACTATACACTAACTTAAGTCTTGGTAATCCAGAAATTCCCAGAACGTTCCCCAAATGACCTTTTGAACTTGAAAAATAATTGGATGTAGTATAATTAATTTTTATGTTGCTGGGTGTTGTTTAGGGAAATATGGTGTTCTTGTTTTAATGTGTGCTTGAAACGATATATTTTTGTATATTTTTATTGAAAATAAGTGAGCTAATTTATAAACATTTGTTCAAAATTAAGCGAGTATATTTTTCATGCTTCGTGGGGAGAAAATTTTTGATTGATGAACCCAAAAATTCGACTAGAAGGCAAGTTAACAGGTTACTGTCGTTATTGATAAAATAATGGAAAATTTGCCACGGTGAAAATATAATAATATTTATAGAGTCCTTTTCAATTTCTCAAAATATTTTCGTGAAAGAATTGAATATTTAAAGATACAAAATCAGAAAACTTCGAGTTAAAATTATGACAATATCAATCCACGTTAAATTTATCGACATTTTTATTTATCCCATATGAATATTTATGAACGATATATTAATAAATTCCAATTATTTCCTATACAAAAGACAAACATTTTTCATATTAAACTGTACTGAAAAGAATATAATAATATCCGAAATTTGACGTTGAACATGTGACATTTGACGAAGGTACAACCGACATTTGCGACTTCATCGGACACGCAAAACGACCGTAGGAAAAAAGGTAATATTCACTAGAGTCGAACCTAAAACAAAAATAAAAAAGCGCAGCAACGCAAAAAAAGTCAAGGACTCTTCTAATCTACTGTATTTCTATGACATTCGAAAAACTTTTGACACGTGTGTGCCAAAAAGTCTTTGTTCTGCTCCAAGCACGAAAACGCTATTAAACTTTACAGCGCTCAAAACGCGATTTCTGCAAAGGCGAGGGTTGAATATTTGCCATGAATCGCTAGTTTGACAATAATGCTTTTAAAAGTGCACGTTTTATCTATTCGAATTTATTTTTTTGAATTTTTCATTGGAATGTATACTCATAAAGATCTGAGAGATCATTTTGAATTGTATGCGTATTTAAAAACTTCCACTAGTTCAAAATTATCAAAAATTGACTTTGATATGATCTGAAAAATTGACTAAAGTCATATAAATTGTGGGTTTTCATATAATTAATTGAAGCCCACACATATAATAATCGCGACCGTTAAACGGTTAACGATGTCCCTTTGGGCGCGCACGTGTCAGTAGTACGGTCAAATTGAGTAATAAAATTTGACACGGTTGAAATGTTACATGTGTCCACCATGTTCGATATTGATTTGTTCAATATCCGGACTAGTGTTGCTGTGATACAATGTCGATGTATCAGTATACGATTTTATGTTTCGGAAAATCTCAATGAAATTATTTCGAACATGTTTTCGAATTGCATGGTGTATTTCGGCAGAATACGTGTCAAGGTATTTTGGATAACGATGCGTATATTGTGCATTGTTTTCGAAATGGGATGAAATTTCATATGCAATTTAGTATTATGAATTATGTGATAGTTTGGAAACTATTCGAATGCGCGTATCACGCTGCGAAGTAATTATGTGTTCGGTCAACGATTAATTAAATTTTGTTCCGTAATGAAATTTAAATGAAGTTTTTGTTATTTATTTCTTTAGTAAACGTGAATAATTTGAAAAAATTGACGTGGGATATTAATAGTTATATTTTGAATATTTCAAGGGTTTAAACTATCGGTTAAGTTAAACGATATTCAATACGACATACATTTGAATAAGTGTCTGAGAAAAATAAGGCTTTGGTGGAAGAATATGACGATATAAAATCTTAAAAAGGCATTTTAATTTTTTTATAATACTATAAAAACCTTGATTTAAAGAAAACATTATAAAGACAGCATTTAACGATAATGTTGATTTTTAATATAAATTCAATATTTATAGTTTCACCTAATCACATAAAGCTTGCATATAAAAAAGCTTTCTGAAAAAAAAATTTCAATTTTTTTTTACCATCATACATAATTTAAAATAGATAAAAGACCCCTAATATATGTTGTTATTAAACGTGAGCGATAATAAAGAAAATCTCATCGCGTAATTTCCCTGAGATACCATCTTTTACGCATAAGGATGGCTTCAGTTTATACAGAATCGCTCAATGCCTGCTCCAAGCATAATATAATATTAACTGGTTGCCTTTGTCGACAGATTTGTGACATTGCGACCGCATAATTGGTGTCCATGCCATACCCCACATGGCCAGAAATACGAAATTTACACGGGATCACGAAAAGGTCGAGATAAGTCAGGCCGGGTAATGTTTAAACTGTGCCCCTTCGTATACACTAAATTTACTTAATGTGTATAGAAAACGGCCAAATAAAATATCTTGGGAGGTATAAATATGATTTTTATATTATATAAAAAAAATAGTTTGGTAAGTTTTTTTTTAATTTTATTTTTTGTAGTTTTCATTTTTGATAAAAATGCATATTATATTGTTGGAATATGTCAATATTCTATTATAGCATTGATGAATATATCAAATTTCATTGATCAATAAAGTTAAGTGACTAACGATGTGGTCAGCAGATAAATATCATCAAATTGAAGTATTATTTTGAGAATTATTGAATACATATAATATATAATACTTTTCTTATATTATTATTATTATTGTTATTATCATTATTATTATTATTATTATTATTATTTAAACTCTTATATTATTTTCTTAATAATTAATTATGAAAATATATTAACGATATTTTTTATTATATTTATTATTATAAATTTTAATATTAAATATTTTATTAATTTATTTTCAGTTTGTTATAATAAACATCATCTCATAATCAATAAAAATAAATAAAAAAAGGAAAATTCCTCAATTTTTTTATTTTAATATTTAATTATTTATTTATTTTTGAATTCTAATTGTTAGTCTAATAATGAACATACGCAACACGACAAAACGTTTAAACTTCCACCACCACCCGAAAAACCTTGTCTGTCATTCAAAAAAAAAAAAAATCAAAAATTTTCCATTCAATCAAAACGAACACCTTCCACATCTCATATTCCATTAATCAATCATCCCTAAAAAAATCCCAAGACAAACTTCAACCTCGATGAACGTATCGAGCACTCAATACGACCAATTGACAGCTTTCGAAACTGAACACCTTCCACGAGAGCGAAACCCGAGCGAGGACACGGTTCGCCGGTCCCCAGTACCCAGTCCCTAGTGCCCAGTACCCAGTTTCGTTAGATTATCGGGTCGCGATAGGCAACGGAAATAGAATTAAGCCGCGGCCGTATAAACGGGGACCGTTGATACGCCATAGCCCGCAGACGTGGCTAATGAAATATTCACGTTCGTTCGCACGCTTCGGATGATTTCCATGGTCCGCTCCGTTTCCGCGTGTTACAGTGGAATCTCGGAAAATTGGGATTGTTCGGTGATGTTTTGGGTGTGTTTTGGAGGAATTTTGAATGTTTTGTGTGGGTGGAGCGCTTGATTGGCGATGGGGATGTGTTTGATTCGATCATCGTGATGTTTATTGAAGGACTAGTAGGGCCGATGTTAATAACATCGGCTGTGGTTTTGCATAAGTTATCATCATCATAATCATCACCATCATCACCATCATCATCATCATCATCATAATCATCATCATAATCATCATCATCATCAACATCATTATCATCATCATCATCATCATCACCACCATCTTCACCATCATCATCATCATCATCATCATCATTACCATCATCACCACCATCTTCACCATCATCATCATCATCATTAAAAAAGAAAAAAGTGTCGAGCGTCATCGAACAGACAGATGGACAGACGGACACACACACAGATATCCGCTATTATATATAGGGGATAAGGTTTTTTTGGTGGTATTTAATGTTTTTATGTTTTTTTATAGAGTTGATAAGGAATAGACTCTTAAAAGATTGGATGTTGAATGTATAGTAACGTTTTTCTATTAATTTGTATTGATGGTCGGTGAAAATTGGTACGTTCCAAATTATCGATATGAAATTGTGATAACCTTATATAAATATAGGGTCATTCATTTTTTGGTTTCGAAAGTAAAGCTAAATAAAATACATACAACGATACATTTTTGATATAAATTTTATTTTATTATAAAGTTTAAACTTTGTCATTAAGTGTGAAAAACAATATCACTCAAATCACTCCCTCGGGAGGATTCGCAGAATGCAATTCTTTTGAGGTTATTTTTAAGCACTTTTTCGCACATTTCGGTGGTATCTCGGCCATAACTTGAGTAATGTTGATTTTTAATGTGTCTAAAGTTCGAGGACTATTTGCGTAAGCATGGTTTTTTGCGTAGCTTCATAGAAAAAAATCTGACGGTGTCAAATCGCATGATCTTCGTAGCCAATTGATGTCGCCAAAACGTGAAATTACGC
>JAOXNN020000022.1:447708-459873 GCA_028571205.2 Hydropsyche betteni
TATATTTTTTTTTTTTAATAATTGAATAGTTCAAAAATTTAATAAACCATTAAATGATAGTCGTTATGATCAGTAAATACAATTTTCAAATATTTTTGTAATAAAATGTATATTTTAATCAAAGGGAACAATTAATGATGCAGTGTAAACTGTGTCGACGTACAAACGGCAATTACAGTGTTGTTTTTCATCGGGTGATAAATCTGAAAGCGAGACTCTGCCAATTAATGTGCTTTTCCGGAAAACCTCGTTTGCAGCGCTGGCTCAAATATATTGTAAAATGGAAAACCTTTTGCATTTTGGAAAATCTAGCCACCGGAAAATCTAGACGCATTAGGCACGGTTTTAGGCAAAAGGCTTTAAGTGCGCAGGGGCCTAGTCCCACTGGGCCATTATAGGGTCGTGATAAATAAATCGTTACTACATGGAAAAACTTTCACTACTATCTCATAACGATGTTTTTCAAACATATTGTCTTTTTTTGTATATATTAAAAAAAAACTAAAAATTTGAATTTTTCAATACAAGTTATACAAAAAACGATAATCTATTTGAATATTTCAATATTTAAAATATCGCTTTATGTATTTATATACTTGTATTATGTAGATAAAAGTATTTTCTTTCATAGGATCTTTTAGGTCACATCGGCTCTATTAGGCACGCACATTATTCGCAAACGTTCGCAGATATAACCGATATTATATTTGCAAATAACTGTTTACTTTCGCACGAAGGTCAAAACCGAAAAACTCATATAAGGAGCCGAAAAAAATTACGGGTTTTCACAATAACGTAATTATAGTATGCGGGGACGCAATAACACTCCTCGCTTATGCCAGAGTGAATGGAAAAAATTGTATTTTTTTTCGCCTCTTGGGAAAAATTCACTACCACTTTCGAAACAAATTGATGGTTCGATATTGAAATAATAAAGGAATATTATGTAC
Organism: Hydropsyche betteni; assembly: GCA_028571205.2. Taxonomy (NCBI): domain Eukaryota; kingdom Metazoa; phylum Arthropoda; class Insecta; order Trichoptera; family Hydropsychidae; genus Hydropsyche; species Hydropsyche betteni. Next base: position 448,659 of record JAOXNN020000022.1, read on the forward strand.
TGTGACGTGGAAACAAACACGGGGAAAAATTCTCGCTGAAAAATTGAAAACGGATCTCGTGTCGAACGAATTGATGAAAATTATATTTCGCGACCTGAAGGCGGAATTATTTTTCAGCAATGCCGGAAAATATGATTAATGAGAGCCGATTTCAAAACCATTCGAAATACTATACATCGTGACCCAGAAATAGCTTTTGTAATATTAAATTGAGGAAAATGAAATCCACATCGACACAATGCAAACAAAAATTTTGTTAAAATTTAAATAATGTGAAATTCGATAACAATGTGATATTTCTGTATCATATTTTCCTATTTCTGTAATAAATGTTTTATATTAATTAATTAAAAATTACAAATAAAGAATAATTTTCGTGGAAGCCTGTATGTTGTAAGCACGTAAATTTATTAATATAATATGGCAGGAAAACCCGTCGAAGTTTTCCAATTTCCCAATTCGTTCGAGTATAAGCTTGATTTCAATTTCATTTTGTTTATTACATCGGTTATGAAAAATAACAGCTTAATTAAATTGAAAGCCCGTTTTTCTCAATTCTATTCAAAATTCATAAATAAATCTGTTAAGTACTAAGCCACAAAAAAAATGTGTAAAAATTTCAATATGAAGCTTTTTGAAAAGGTTGTTTTCCCTAAATATCCGGAGTTCGCTACTTCACCAAGACTTTCTTTTCGTAAATAAAAGTTCATAATAGAGTTTCATGAAAAATGCATCCGTGGAGAAAAATGAAGGCACATCGAACGGATTTTCATTGTAAGTACAGTTTATTAATAATTTATACAGACCTATCTACTTTTCTATATAAACGAGCACAAAGAAGAATCTGTTCGAAACGAACGTGGGATTAAACTGAGAAAAGTTATAATACCTAAAATTTCCTTTTCTACAAAAATACTCGACAATATTTATTTATTTTTTACTCAACTAATTAAAAGACACTTTTCTAGTATCAAAATATAATGAGTTTATTGAAGTCAATATTATTTTTGAATCTATACGAGATTCGCGTGGATATGAATTGTATTTTAAATTAATATCAACGTTTAAATTTTTCATTATACATTTCAAATAAAAAAAATAATGTAATCAAATCTTTACCAAAGGTGTTATAGTAAAAAATGAAAATGAACAATAAAAGGTGGAAATTCCTCGTAAATATAATAAACGGCGTGTGTATGAGGATTTGATGGATGGTTATGGGTCCGGCATGTGCGTTTTTGTGTTACCAAGTTACACGTTGGCCAAACATCACTTTTTTAAGCAAGTCAGTTAAAATAATCTCCACTTGTGTTGAGCCATCAATTTCCAAGATAAAAAAATTCAATAGTAAAACAAAGGCCTAAGTCAATTTAGTTCTAGTTGCAAGAAGATGAATGAATCGCTATTGTAAATTTGAAAAGGTTCTATTTTTTTTTAATTGTTGGAGCGGCAGGTAATCTTGTCTTTTATGAAATAAATATTTTTTTTTCAACGTGTATTTTATGGGCTCCAACATTAAAATTCCGCTTTTGATACATTAACGTTATACGAAACGATTACTTGTTTTTCTTTCGTTTCATTCCTCATTTTTCAGCACAAATTGTAAGATAATGCAAAAAAATGCTTTTAGACACTCTTTCGTATTGCGAGCATAGCGGCAGACGAGAATTTTTTTTCAGACAAATATAATTCTATTATACACCTTACGAAATAATAATATGAAAATGCAAAACTTTCTCATTCCTCATCCAGTTTTTTATATTTTATTTTTGCATGTTTGTTTTCTGCCAACAAAAAAATGAATACCAAATAAAATCGCCCTTTAGCTCGAATTTATTAAGAATAATTTACAAATCATTTTTAAACTATTTCACGCAATCTTCATACATTATTCCAATTAAGGCATGAATATATAATATTATATTATATTTCATGTAAAAAAAACAAATACAACCGTATTGACTAATCAAATAATTTTGCATTTCCGATACTAATGAAAGAACATATGATTTAACTCTGGAAACGTTTTGTTTGTCTTCAATATTGATAAGTACTTATTTTTTAAAAGCCCACGAAAAGGGATGCAAACACATGATTGTACATATGTGTATACATTTTTCATTCATTTGGTTCACGTTGAGGTCACTTGTCAGACTTGATTGATCAGTAACCATTGATTTTTTAATGGTGTTGTCGAACTGACCTCACTTACTTTCGTCGGAAAGAGCGTAATTTTTCAACTGTCGCCGTTTTGCGGTATTTCAAAATGTCGACACGCACCCGGGAAAAATTTCGGAAAAGAAAACACCGGGTATTTTATTGAACCTTTCGTCGGTATGTTAAACCGTGCGAAATTGATCGAATTATTTTGAAAAATATACGTTTTGATGTTTTTATTAAATGAAGGATTTTCAATTTATCCGAAAGGTAAACCTTGAACGAATTTTGTATGAAATATTGAAAGGGAGAATTTTCATTTGTGAGATTTTTCAATAGTATTTACAATGTGCAAATGTATTTAAAATTTATAATAGGTTTAATCTAAAATTTAGCTGTTCTGAAAATGGGTACATTGATTCATATTCCCGATATATAAAATCACGGATTCTTTCTTTCGAATGACGCTCGCGACTTTTTCGTGAATATGGTCTTTATGCGTATAAAGTTAACGTCTATAATATGATGCTTATAACCTACTGCCTCTGGCTTTGCCTATATGTCGTAATTGTGACAATAACAAATGAACTGGTTTTATTCATTAAATATTAAATATTCAAATCGAGTACAGGCATCGGACAGCCGATGTTATTACTGGCTTTGCCATTCCAATTTAACCTAAAAACCCATTTTGCCCATTAAAATAACGGCTATAATCACTATTTACATCATTCTCGAGCTCGAAAATCGCGAGCTCCAAATTTAGTCTTTGTGGTCATTATAATAACGGCTATAATCTTATATGCTGGAGACATTTCGCAAGGGCACGGTTATAAAATATTTTTGTATGGATATATTTAATTTTTGTTTTATTACATTCGCAACGGCATGGTTATGAAATAATTTTTCATAGATATATTCAATTTTTATTTTATTATGTAATATTCATGTTATCAATTCACAGCCGATGTTATTAGCAACGGGCCTATATACCTACTAATTGATAATAATTGTTAATAAGCGTCATCTGAAGAAGCTAATAAATGAATAGGAGATATGATCACAAATTGTCATTTGATAAGAGATATTGCAATATTAATATTACTCTCTTTTATTCTCATATAGAAAAAATCATATTGATAAATAAACCTTTGCAATGAAAGCTACAATTAAAATTAATATAATATTACATAAGAGGTATACATGTATAATGATGGTGATGATGATTATAATCTTTAAAATATTAAGTACTTAATTTCATTCTATATATTTTTAATTTTTGTAATTTGAATCAGATTAAAATTTGATCAATCGAGTAAATATCTTTCGGGAGTTTGGTGGTGTTCAATAAAACATAATTGACTTATTTCGATTAAAGCGAATCGTTAATGATATAATAATAGGGTGTCTGAGCAATTTCGTTTTCAATCTTCTAATGAATCAACCAGATTATATTTCTATCGAAAGCTCATTCTCTGAATATTTTGGCGAAATTTTATCGTTTAATTTAACGAGTCCCGCGAAAACAATTCAAAGCCTTCTAAATATTTCGTTGTGGGTTAAGAGGTAAAAAAATATTGATTTTCGATATTTTTTTTGTACCCAAAATGCAATTAAGAAATTTCGATAATTGACTTAGGGATTCGTTTTCATCGGTTGATTCGATAAGTCGTTCGTCGCCCTAGACATTTTCTTTTATTTTTTACACGTACATTTGTATTAAACGAAAGCGTAAAAATGCGATTTTTTACATCACAAATTTTCAAATGCTTTATTTTAATAAAATTCACAATTTGACTATTTATTGTTTGCTTTTGTAATAGGAAAAATGGAACAATGCCCCATTCTCCCATACAATTCTAGAATTTTCGTTTGAGTCGGTTTTCCTTTGAATCCAACAAGCGCGCAAACTTTGTGAATCACACCTTGATAATTCCACACGGCCACACACATCATATTTTCATCTAGCGTCATTTAGAGAAACTCAGCAATAAAGCCTCCTTTTCACATACACCCACCCGCAAACGTACAGTGGTTCTCCATCTGTCTTCAGCGAATGCGAGCCGGAATAATTTCCGAGGCAATTTCTTTCGGCCGACACGTACCGGTCCGCATTATACTGTCCCGGGAGATGCGAGAAGGCTTTCCCAAACGTCTGCTCACATATACAAAAGTGTACGAAAAAAACGTGGGAAACAAAAGAGCGACAAAAGGAGAATAAGAGCTGAAAAAATAGCGAAAACGTCGAAAGCGCGGCGGCACAATGAACGTGCCGAGGTGAGACGTTTCTGTTAACATAAATCTTTCATAAGGTATTCCGACTTCGCCTGAGGCGTAAAAGTCATAAAATATATCGTATGTATTTTCGATTGTGTGTATATTTTTGCGACGAGACGTATTCGTATTCCGCATACGAGTCGTTTCATATTGCAAAGAGCGTTTGTGCTTATTTCGGGTAGATTGGTAGCCGCACAAATAAAGAGCGATTCATCTTTGACGTGAAAAAATCATTTGATTCTTCATTGAAATGACGAAAGTCGTAAAATTTACTGATTGTGCAAATTTGAATATAACCAAAGGAAGATAGTGGAAACACGGTCGAGTCATCCTTCTGCAGTGGTGCTATTAAATCAACACGTCAAAGGTATACGTATGGTTATATTGAATTTATAATACAAGAGTACACAAGGACAATCGTACCAGGTAGTGTAATGTAGAGGTCTCAAAGACAAAAGCCGCTGAAATAACCTTTCGTCTCCGGATTTCAGTGCTGCAAAATTATTATATTCGAGAGAGCTGAAATCACGAACGCTACAATTTTGCTCCACGTACAATATATTGTATTCAAGAAGCCTCGGTCTTGTTGCATTCCATTTCAAATCAGTATTATTAGTATTGTATATGAAATGAAACGAATAGCTTTGCATAGTAATTTAATATTTAGAAAAAACAAGATCTAATATGAATCATATTAAAAATGTATCAGTATGTGTTTCATATTTCCAATATTATTTTTTTTGTAAATAAGACTACTTTTATGTATAACAGTTTCTTAAATCATCTTTTTTTTGACTAATCTTATATTATATATTATTCATTTTTTTCAACATATACAAGCAATCGCGAGAACAAATCGAAACATTTCAATGCTTTCCTTTTATGTTTTTCACGCAAGGCTGGCGTATAGCAACAACAGCCCAGTTTTCCCACTTAATTAAATTGAATTAAACTTATTATTCATTGCTGGCCATCAAAATAGAAGGCCGGTCGTATTCGCCGTTATCGCGGAAGATCGTAAAAGCGTAGAAAAGCCTCCGTCCATAGAATGATATTTCAAATTCGAGCGGTTATCGTGGGGCCCAAATCTGGCGTTTTTACGACATGTTTATTTTATCGTAGAAAAGGGACTTTCGTTCACATGTATGTATATAATAATGCGTAAACATGTCTTAAGAGGAATATCGATTCTTAATAAATACGAGAGCCGCTACGAATGTCGAGTACGTAATTTCTTCGAGTTTTTTCAACGGACAGAGTGGTCTGAAAGTGTTATGTTATATGTAACTGATCCATTTTTATTTATTAAAAAATATCATAATATGCAGTTGAAATTATGCGAACTGGTTCTTATATATTATTGAAAATTCGAGAATTTTATAAATCTACTTAAATATGAAAAATTTAAGCATCTTAATACTAAAGTTGTTTTTTCACATCTGCATGAATCGCATCAAATTTTATTCGATTTTGATGAAAATAGTATATTTGACAAAACTCATCTACTGATTATAAAAAAAAAATAAAATTTCCTATACGTTCTGTATAAATTTTCCTGACATCAGCTTTCTTATCTCGAAGAACATTTTATTATACATACGTAGAGCACTAAAATCCAACATACCCTCAAGCACACATACACAGACCCGGTTGTTTTTCATCGGAAAACTTCATTCGGGAAATTGTCGATTTAATCGTCCAGCTAACTCGAGACAATACAAAAGCACATACATCATTATACTGCTACGATAATAATACACATCGTAATACATTTAAATGCGCCCTTTCGGGGCAGACGGGTTATAATCCACTGCGCGTATTCGACCGTAAAAAAGCTATTAGGGGCCGTTCGATCAACGTCCAGCGCTTCTCCAACTGTTCGTATGGCAAAGGTTGACTATTCCGGTGAGCGATGAGCCCTCCTCAAAGGTCTCTCTATGTGATATCGGCTTGGAATTGTTTAAAACCTGAAGATAAATGGCGAAGTTGAGAGAGCGCTAGTTGAAGCGGACCGGAATGGCGGTTGGCGTTTGTGGTGTTAAACGGTCTTTTTATACGGGATTTGGGTCTGACCTTTTAAATATGGTGGGAGTTTTATGGCGATTTAATCAGTTTAATCAAAGCGGTGTTTTATCAATTGTTTTTTGTTTATGCGAAGTTTCTTTTGAGGGAAAAGATATCGGAAGTTTTCGAGTTTTTTTATGCCGCATATAAAAAGGAGACTCCCAATGAATTAAATGTCAAATAAATCATTTATTAAATATTTTTAAGTTAAATATATATATTTTATTCAGATAAAAATCATGTTAAATTTTAATTAAATTTCAATAATATAATCAATTGAATTTTACAAATTACAAGTTCGTGTAGAATTTGTATTTATCAAAGTACACAAATTAATTTATTATTAGTACTAAGTTGTATCACAAATTTTAATAAATTGTTGTATAATTAATTTTTGGTCATAAATTTATAATATTCAATGTGTATGCATATCGTACGAACTAAAATTAATAAGGACGTTGTAGGATAGATAAATTAAAAGCTCGTGACGATCCTATGTCAGCAAATAAAATGTGAAAAGCGTATCAAATTACGTCGTATTTTCCGTGTAAAAGTAATACAATTTTCTCACAAGACAGTATCAATTTCACGTATTTTTTTCAGTTAACTTCTATTTAAAGTGGGATTCTTTTACAAAGAAAAATGGACATTTTTTTCTACTCTACTATGATGATTTTTTGCGTATACTCAGGAAAGTTTGAGTAGATTCAATCTTGCTCAACCTCTCTAGATATTAATTAAAGTTGCACGGTGGAAATTTTTTTATTGAAAATTGCGGAAATTGGCCGCATCGATTTTGAATTAGTCGCTGCAGTGGAAAAACGAGTTTTCCTTCTTGAATTAAAACATCTATAATAACTGTAATACTGCTCAAAAACAGTATTACCAAAATAATTTTCAGAAACATAATATAATTCCAATATTCGAAAGTTAAATTCTTATACATTCTATCGATATATATTAAAAATAAACCAAACATATTTCAACACGAATACAAATCCACTAAGGTCGGCAAATATGGAGTTTTCCAAATAAGTAATGAAAAAAAAAAATCACGATGCGTAGACTCAAAATTAAAATATTTTTGACCGCAAAAGTCTGAGGGACAACAATCTGCCGACAAAAGGTCCTTTGGACAAAATTTATATTAGGGAAAATAGTACTTTTCTCATGGCACCCAGCTGAGAAAAGGTTTAATATCGGCCACTACAAAACATTATACAGGCTCTCTTCGTTCAATGTAAACATGTGGCCTAAACATAACTATTATATAACGTAGTATGATATATTAATATTAATATTAAAGCACTATTGAAAATTTAATATAAAAAATATGAAGTTGACACATATTCGAACTATTAATATTCACAATAAAATGCCACAAAGTTGTATTGAATAGATATAAATATTGAAATGTGACTAGATTTTTTCCATCTACAAGTCCACGATTCGATTTCGGTCAAAAGATAAATATAAAAAAAACCGTGTGCCAAAAATATACGCTACAAAGCGATTCATAAAAGGGAAACGATGATTCGATAAAAGCGACCCTTCACACCTTTAGGCCCACCAAAAAAAAAAAAAATACGTTCGGATTCGGCTTTCGACCACTGGATTTTTCATTTCATTTTACTTTTTTTTCACATTCGGATGGACCCTTCACAATTACGCCTGAAAATATTCCGAGTGTTATTCTTGTCCCTTTTGACGGTTTAAATACAGTCAGTCTAGTACAGATTTTTTACGACTTAGTTCCTTTATGTAGTTGGCCCTTTCAAATCATTAAAATAAAATTTACTTAAATAATATATTTTGATTAGATCTTTTTGTAATAAAATAAAATTAGTATAGATCTCTGATCATATGATATTTGTATATTTAATATATTATTAATGAAATTATCAGTAAAAAAATTGTGTATTCAGAAATTTTAATAAAAAATTTTCATGATTATTTTTATTTGTAGGTAAAAAAAGAATATTTTAAATAAATTTATGTATATTTTTTATATTAGTCATAAATAGTTTTTTATAAAAATATTAAATAATAGATTCAATCAAGAAGTCAAAATGTTTATAATACGATTAAGAATACTTTCCGAATCCGTTTGAAAAAATGAAATTACAATATCATATCAATACGGAACTATACATGGGTGTATGCATATGTCTGAAAAAAAAAATAAACAAAAATAACAGCTTTTTTATCCGTTCTAAATGGACCCTTCACGGCGTCGGGGGTTCGATTCGGGACACGCGCCCTACATTTGTTATTCTTTTGGCTTTGTTTCTTTTTCTTTGGGTCTGCGTTAGGATCAAAGCGGCCAAGGGCGGGAAACGGTTCAAAATGGCTCGGAAAACTGGAGGAAACTCGAAGAAAATTCGGTAGAAATTCGCGAAGAGCGGCAACCCGAACCGAAGGCCGCAATACGATAGTGTCTAATGTGCGATGTTTCGCACTTTTGTATTGGCATCTAGACTCTATTTCAATTTTCTATATATTGTACGTAGGTATATTATATAGACATAAACGTTGAATAATTGAACATGTGATACTGAATTTTGTATATATTTTATTTTTGAGTATAAACTTGAAGTTATGATCGTATTTTTCTGCCAAAGTTAGAACTTGGGTATGTTGATAAAAAAAAATATTGTTTTTAGCTTCAACCGTAATTGTGATCATATTGGTTACGTAAAAAAACATATTCTATTATATCAAAAATATCAAATGAAAATAATTTTATATATAAAATGAAAAAAATAGAATTTTCTAACAAAACAAAATAAAAATTACAAATTTTCCACAAAATTCAACAAAGGATATGTATGGAAATTACGTATGAAAAAATTGGAAAAATCGCAATAATTCATCATATGGAAATGTATTCAAATGAGCGATCGCTACAAATCGCACCGAACAAGTTCGAATCACCGCCACCATTTTCGCTCGAACAACTTTTTTATACTTTTCCCCTTTCATTGAAACGAGGGAAGAGGATGATGAAAAGAGAGAAAAACCATGAAACTAAAACAAATCGGGTATTCGTGAAAAATGATTGATCACCACTATTTGTTCCCTGTTTGTTTCTAGCGGCAGTTTTTTCGCACAGTTCTGGAAAATCTGTCAGAATTACGCATCGGTTGGTGGTCGTTGACAACTCTGACGTGTCATTAATTTTTATCGAATTCTTTTTTCGTCGTCTTTTTGTTTATTTATAGTTCAATTTGAAGAATATTTCCATTTTCGGATTGACAGTTATTTCATTCTTTGGATGATTCGTGTGACATGAATTTTTTTGGCAGATGTATTCTAATAACATTATCGCAACCAGAATTTTATCGAAAGACGATTGAATAATATCGGCAAAATTTCTCATAAAAAACAATGTTATATATTTCAAAATATAATGAACAATTTTGTATTTCAATATAAAAAAATAAAATAAATTGTTTTTGGAATATTTGAGGGTTGTCGTTTCAAAATTCGATTTGAGCAATCTCCGAGATCCATCAACATCGTAGATTGATTCTAAAATATATGTATTATATATAAATACATAAATACTCGTATATTTATTTGACTGAGCGAACGTTCGGTTCTCTGTTTACATGCATATTTATAAGAACGGATTTAGACCTCTTAACCCTTTTGAATCAAAATATGACGATGGAATAATACAATATAAACGAAAACAATACAAAAGGATTAATAGTTCATTAAAAATAAAATATGGTTATTCACCATTTCGATGATTATATATAATATATATACATGGTGGTGAATTCAAAATTAACATATATTTATTATATTTATATTATATTTGTTGTATGCTGCATATTCAGAAAGTGAAAAAAAAGAGTTTGTAGAGCTAAAAAAAGGAAGAGTAAATCTTTTGATAAATTTAAAAAAATATTAATTACGTTGAATTTCTAACGTTTCATACATTGACCAAATCCACACAAGAAACCACTTGACATATTTTCTCGATTCGAGCACGACCTTTTTAAATTTCTCAAATTTACAGAATAAAGAAGAGCAAACAGTTTTCGTTGGCAAATTTAATTAGCGAAAAATATACGCGATATCTCAAGCACGAACCCGAGTGGAACCACAAGAGTCGTTATTGAGTCTCGTTGCGAAGAAAAATCCTTTGATGCGAAATGTAAATATGTTACACAAATAAAGTCCCGCAGACGTAAACACGTGAAACCCATCGGTATTGGTGATCCACCATCGCAAGGGGGACTCGGAAGGCTTTGATGTCGAAACGGTCATACTCATCGGATCGGAAATAATCAAAACACTCGAACGGGCCGACACGAAACGTGGGCTGGCTGTGTATCGAGTTTCCACATTCCTTGGGAAGGAACGTGGTACGTGCACGTTGGAGTGAATGGAGTGGTGTATTTGTTCTGGTTTGAATGATGGTGGTGATGGTGTCGTCTGTTGGGATTCAGAGGTCGTTCGATCGGGGGGACTGGGGCGTTTTTGGTCAGTTCGATTTGTTTGACACCAGCCTTTGTGGAAAACTTAATAATAGTAATGATGACGGTTGAAACTAAAAGTATGGTGAGAGTAAGACTCCGTTTTATAATTCCTATTAGATTATTTTAGTGGATATGTTGATGATCATTTTTCAAGGTTTTATCTCCAATATTCATTCAATTCAGCGTAAAATATTTATAAGCAAACTTACAGAATCGGCATTATATTT